>BSBM01001022.1:10130000-10252500 GCA_027924585.1 Larix kaempferi
AGGTGATGAAGATGATGATGATGATGATGATGATGATGATGATAAATAAGAGGATGATGATGATGTTTATGACGATCATCATCATCATCATCATCTTCATCACCATCGTATTCATCTTCATCATATTAATCGTCATCATCTTCAACGTCATCATCATCATCATCATCCTCATCATCCTCAACACCATCATCATCATCCTCATCATCACCATCGCCATCTTCATCATCAACATCATCATCATCGTTGTCGGCGTCATGAAGATAATGATGATGATGATGATAATGAAGACGATGATGATGATGATGTGATGATGATAATGAAGACGACGACGATGATGATAATGATGATGGTGATGAGGATGAGGATGAGGATGAGGATGAGGATGAAGATGTCGAAGACGATGATGAAGATGAAGATGGTGGTGATGAAGATGATGAGGATGATGATCATGATGATGATGATACCAACACCATAATAAACACAATCAAAACTACATTTAGGATTACTAAACAAATGCGCTTTTTTTGTGTGTACGCATTAACAACGCGTGCGCGCATAAGAGCGCGCACGCGCTTCTTTTTGTGTACGCGTGCGCGCATAAAAGCGCGCACGCGCTTCTGTTATCCATGTCATCTCGCCGATGTGGAGTCTCGGCATTGCCGAAGCAGGAGCACGTAGACGTGTTTATAGGCGCATGTGCGTGTTTGTTTTTTTTGCGCTCACGCAGTGTCATTGCGGTGTTTTTGGGTACCAGCTTCGTGCGGGTACCCTTGTATGTGTGCTTGTCTAAGGTTGAATGGTAGCCATTAATGTTGCATTTTGTCTCTAGCTAAGTCATTTTCAGCCTTTAGTTACCTTAGCATTGTAAAGCTTGAGCTTTAGGTCTCTAAGGTTTGTCTTATCTAGAGCCTCTTCAACCAACTTTTGTGGTTGTTGAAGAAAACCCTAGTTTGCCAAACTTAACAAGTACTATCTCAAGAAGAGGGCCATCCTCCTTGATGCCCTAGGGTTAGGGTAAAACCTTAGAACCCTAAGTTTGTCCAATTTCTCTACATTAAACCCTAGTTTGTATTTTTGTAAATATTATTGCTAGGTTAAACTTGCATTTTCATGTGTAATTTTGCATTTTCATGGTAGAATTAGAGTTACAATTAGGTTTGCAATTTTATGACAAAAACCCTAAAAATAAAAATAAATTTATTTTTTTTTTCGATTTTTTGGCCTTCCTAAAATTTTGGCCCTCTTTCCTACGATTTCTCCCTACCTTCTTTAGCCCTAAAAGCGCTAGGGCGAAATTTTAGGGAGCCCTACAAATTTAAAAATATCAAAATTTCCTAAAAATACCTTAAAAATTGAAAAATTAAAATTTTCAATTTTTGGCCTCCCTAAAATTTCGGCCTGCCTTTCTTGTCCCTAAAAATCCTAGGGCGAAATTTTAGGAGCTTTAAAAAATCCAAAATGATAAAAAAAAACCCCTAAAAAACCTAATTTTACATGTGTAAATATTATTTTTGGGTTAAATTTGTGTTTACTGTTAATTAGGTCTGATTTATCTTTTTATACATAATTCTCCATAAAATTAAAATTCAAAAGCCTAAAACCTAACACCTGCACATGCATACAAAATAAAGGTTAGGCTAGATTATGTTTTTGGTAAATGCTTACAAGTGCTGCTACCTAATTACATTACACTCATTTCTGTTTGCTCAATTCTGGAAAGTAATTTCACTTACAATAATTACCTTGACATTAAATGCATGACAACTTGATTTCTGAAGTGGTCCATTGATATTTTATCTTCTTATTTACATTACGGATCATACTGCTGCTATAATTTTGTGGTTGTCTTGGTTTAAAGTTATTTGGGATATTCATTATGGATGATAGGTTTCTTATTATAATACATTTTAAAACAAACCTGATATAAGTTGCTACCTCGTAGTCACAGAATTGTTCAGGTATTGGAATCATTACATTGGTTAATGGCACGCATGTGCATGGTAAGTGCCTCTAAATGACTCTTGTATGTTAGTGGCGTTAGTGGATTGATCTTGATACTTGGATAAATGTCCCTATTCTTCATTGGATGATCCATGGTTATGCTATTGATGAATGATCTTTCTCGTATGCTACAACACTATTGATTGGTGCTTATTGTATTAATACATTACATCTACAAACACATTGAATCCATGAACGCACTAGTCACTAATATTGTTGTCAAGAAGACATAGCTTCTCTTGTCCTAAGGTGTCTTGCAGGTAAGGGCTCTTCCCCTTGGAGGTTCCGAATCTCCTAAGAAGTTTGGGAATTGGCTAAGGTGACAGTGGTCACTTCCCTCGTATTTGTCATTGGCAGCTAGCTCTGCTAGTTTAGTCGGTAACATTTTTGGCGCCGTTGTCGGGGACATTTCAAAGATTGAAGTGGTTTATCCGCAGTCATTATATCCTTGGCAAAAACGACAGTTGGTGAGAAACTTGAGGTAAGTCTTGATTTGATATTTGAAAATAATATTGAAGACTAATCTTGCAGATCTTACCTGGCGACTCCACTCATTTAAGGCGACTCCACTCATCAAGAAGCAATTCAGAACAATCACCACCATCTCAGGTACGCCCTTGTTTTAGTACTTTGGTGAGATTTGTTGAGCTAACTTGGCAGGTCTCTCTTGGCGATTCCGACTGAAGAAAAAATAAAGGAAGTACTCTATAAGAACGAAACTAAAAGACAAGAAATATGGGGATCCTCGATCCGTTTGAATTCTCAAATATTCTGGGGTACCCGAATAGATTTAATAAACATCGTTGTCTGAAGTCTATCCCAATGTTCCACAAGGGAAAGGATACTGTTACAACACATGTCATGAAGTTCAAAGAAGTTTTGATGGCGTGGGATATCATAGATGAGGACACCATTATGCAGCTGTTCTTAATGTCCTTCGAACTAGGAGGTGACCATGATATGGATGCTTGGTATAAAGGACTCCCTCCTAAGGGGATATCTTCCTTCCTCCAATTGGTTGAGCCATTCAGTGATCGATGGGGCCCCAATGCTAATGAAGAAATCACGATGATAATGAAGGACGACCATACGGATATTGATGAAAGACTCTTAGAGGAGCATGAAACAGTCCTTGACAAAGGCACGACAAAGGTCAATTCTCGGAAGATTTACTTGAAGAAACCATTGTTCAGGACCGAGAAAATGACGTAATGGCCCTTATGACCGGAAATGAAGTGATTCTTGAAGATGAAGAGCTAGAAGTCTTAATCAAAGAAACTGAAGAATATACATAAATTGTGAATTCTCCATATCCTCAGATTGTAGTTTCTTATGATATTTTGGCTCTCTTGGAAGAAAATTACAGGTTTACGAAAAACAATGATTATTGGAAGTTCCTTGGCCCACCAATGTACAATTCTTCAAGACCTTGTAGCATCATGGTCTTTCCCGAGCACAACTTTGGGTGTAGAATCTTACTCTGCCATCAATGAATATTGGATCAACCCTTTTGATTTGCTTGACGATGTAGTAGTACAAGATGTGGTGCATGTTGACGATGACCATATGCAGAGTTCCTCCATTGTCTCTCAGTCCATGGTATGCCCTAACCAACAACATTCTACAAGAAGTGTTCAACCCTTTTTGTCGAGTATCGGTAAGTTTCCAACAATACATTTTGATAAAACCAACACATGTATGTGGACAAGTACGACATTCTTTTCACATTGTCAGGATTTCTATTGTTTATCTTTTCGCTTGAAATGTGAAGGCATAGATTATGTGGCTGATAATTTCAAAATTTTATAGATCATTGGGGGTACTAACATGATAATTATAAAGAAGAACAACATGCTTGTATTTCCAAAAGAATGTTTAAACATGTTGCGGTTGACACATGAATATGTGCAAGGTCCACGGATGGTCTCTCAAATTGATAATCATGCAACAAATTTCATGAAACTTTTTTTTTGTCAATGCCAGTGTATGATGAAGAAGGTCCATATCTTAGCTCGGTGGAATCCTGGATAAATGGAGCTTGTAAAAGCAATCTTTCTCCATGGCAGCAATATCAAAGCTTCCAAACTACCCTGCCTTCACCTCCTATCTTGATGGAGACCTTGGTACATATTTGCTTTGTGATCAATGAGATTTTGTCATGGATTCATTATGAAGACAAAGGTAAAGGACCAGATATGAATTGCTTACTCAAATGGTTACATTGGTGGTATGATTTTACTTAACCTTTTCCTGATTCTTATATCTAGCATAGGTAGGTTTAATTGAGTTAGGCATATTACTATTACCCATCCATTTGCATTTTAAGTTGTTCATGTCTACGTAGATTAGTCGCTTGTTTGTTCAGTTCATTTTATCTTGCTTTTATGATGAACAAGGTAGGACGAAAGTGTCCGCCTCATGGTAGTTTGACGTCCTTGGTTATTTGATATGTGTGTAGGTCTACAGGTACCCAGATGATTCATGGATTCTCGATCACCCTCAGGAGGAGTACTCGTCGCACAGTTGGAACCAGTGTTACGTGGTACCAGTACCAGCGCACCTGCAGAGGTGCCCCAGGGAGAGGGAGTCATTTTTTTTTTTTTGGCTAGGAGGGGTATTTAGACAACCTTTTCTGAGTAGGGGTTATGGCCCGACCCTCTGGTTTATCCCTTGGAAGTACTATGGCTTAGTGGCATTGCTGACTACCTCATGAAAGATCTTAAAGCCCTGAGTTTGGTGTCCAGGGCTTCCAGGGTGGATCATTGGGTCACATGACCCCAACCTTGATTCATCATTCCAGCCGCAGATGTTTCAGCGCCGAGGCACCTATTTATCCTCCAGATCACTTTACACACCCTCCTAGCCCTCCAGTTCATTAGCGCCCTCTCTCTGGGGTCCTCCTTTGATGATGACGTCATCCTTGAGGCCGGACTGTTATGCTTGATTGGGGGGGGTGTTGAGGGATTTTCACTACTGTTGGGGTTAGATGGGGCATGACGACCCCTCCACTCCATAGTATGGCCTTCAGAACATGATGATTTGCTCATTTTTAGTCATTTTAGTCATATGTGGGTAAATACTGGGGAAAATACCCCAAATTACCCACATTTATTATTATTTTATGTTGTTATTGTTTTAATTTTAAGTTGACATTTATAATTTCAAATTGACATTTTAAAAAAGCATGTTGGCCTGGATTTTTTTTTATTTTTGTAGACTTAGTGTGAAAATGTATAAATAAACTTTTTTTCACTTCATTTTAACACAAAAACTCATGGGATAAAACATTTATTTTTTATTTTTACCCTACTTTGGCTCTTTGAGTGATGCGCACCTCTTAAGGATGGATGTACTTTCTAGTTTGGAGACAAATCTTTGAAGTATCTTTTGTTCTTGCTTTTTGCTAAGGTGATTCTAGGAGTTGTTTGCTTAACACATGCACAAGGAGGTATCTAAGTTTCTTCTATTGATTTCACTTTGTCAAATGTTGGATGTGTGCTTGTCTAAGGTTGAATGGTAGCCATTAATGCTGCATTTTTTCCTAGCTAAGTCATTTTTAGCCTTTAGTTACCCTAACATTGTAAAGCTTGAGCTTTAGGTCTCCAAGGTTTGTCTTAACTAGGGCCTCTTCAACCAACTTTTGTGGTTGTTGAAGAAAACCCTAGTTTGCCAAACATGACAAGTACCAACTCAAGAGGAAGGCCATCCTCCTTAATTTCCTAGGGTTAGGGTAAACCCTTAGAACCCTAAGTTTGTCCACTTTCTCTGCATCAAACCCTAGTTTGTATTTTTGTAAATATTATTGCTAGGTTAAGCTTGCATTTTCATGTGTAATTTTACATTTTCATGGTAGAATTAGGGTTACAATTAGGTTTGCAATTAAGGTTACATAATTCTCCATAAAATTAAAATTCAAAAGCCTAAAACCTAACACCCGCACATGCATACAAAAACAAAGGTTAGGCTATATTATGTTTTTGGTAAATGCTTACAATTGCTGCTACCTAATTACATTACACTCATTTCTGTTTGCTCAATTATGGAAAGTAATTTCACTTACAGTGATTACCTTGACATTAAATGCATGACAACTTGATCTCTGAAGTGGTCCATTGATATTTTATCTTCTTATTTACATTACAGATCATATTGCTGCTATAATTCTGTGGTTGTCTTGGTTTAAAGTTATTTGGGATATTCGTTGTGGATGACAGGTTTCTTATTATAATACATTTTAAAACAAATCTGATATAAGTTGCTACCTCATAGTCATAGAATTGTTCGGGTATTGGAATCATTACATTGGTTAATGGCACGTATTTGCATGATAAATGCCTCTAAATGACTCTTGTATGTTAGTGGCATTAGTGGATTGATCTTGATACTTGGATAAATGTCCCTATTCTTCATTGGATGATCCATGGTTATGCTATTGATGAATGATCTTTCTCGTATGCTAAGACACTATTGATTGTTGCTTATTGTATTAATACATTACATCTACAAACACCTTGAACATATGACTCCATGAAGGCATTGGTCACTAATATTGTTGTCAAGAATACATAGCTTCTCTTATCCTAAGGTGTCTTGCAGGCTATATAAGGGCTCTTCCCCTTGAAGGTTCCGACTCTCCTAAGAAGTTGGGGAATTGGCTAAGGTGACAGTGGTCACTTCCCTCGTATTTGTCACTGGCAGCCAGCCCTGCTAGTTTAGCCGGTAACACCTAGTATTATTAACAAAATAAAAATTTAGAGTAAGCATATAACCAAATCCTAAATTTCACATTTTATTCTCAAATCATATGAACAACAAAATCAACCTAGTAATGATTTATTGTTCTGAATTATGAATTCAAGTTCTTTTAATTTTAGTGTGTAAAATAATATATATATTATTCTCTTGTTTCCTAGAGTTATATAGACTGTAATTGTTGGTGGATATTTAATTAATATATTTTGAACTTACTGCATAAAAATGATAACTCTATTTATGAAAATAATGTGAACATAAACGTTGTATTTCTACTTGTATTAACTATATGTTTCTCATAATTTCAATATAGCATGTATATAATTGACTTAGTACTAATCCATTATGCCATTACTCCTATACATGTTTTCCCTGTTAATTTGTATCTATTTATTCTTGTGAATAAATTAATGTATACACTTTGCCTTTAGAATTTTATTAGTAATACACATCTCATTTGTTTAATTTACTTTTCTAGAGAGTACTTTTTACCATTAACTAACCCATAATAAGTTACATATTAAATGTTAAAAGTTTTAACAAGTAACCCAATTGTGTGTATGTCTATTAGGGTTTAAAACATCTTAAAATAAGATAATATTTGTTTGTGTGTATGTCTATTAGGGTTTAAAACATCTTAAAATAAGATAATATTTGTAAAGGCTGATATAATTTGCCTCTATTTTTGGCATATATGTTCTTCGAAAAAAACCAAAATTATCATTGTACTATTTGATTCCTATGAATAACAATGTATAAGTTATTATGCTTTTTAACTTAATCTAAACACAATAACATATGGCAATGACAATGTCAAGAACATTACAATCACGTAGCTCTGGTTTACTGATCTACTATTTCAAATTTAGAATCATATCTAAAATCTACCTCCCATATTATTGTTTTAAGGTTTTTACCCTTTCGACCTGTGATACTGCCACACATATGAACAATAATGCCACCTGTGATACTGCCACAGATATGAACAATAATGCCACCACTTATTTGAGATCAGTCAAAGTGAAATCAGATAAATTTTTGATTGGCCTATGAGCCATTTGAGGCGTCCATCCTCATATTCATTACGTTTAAGAAAGGATGACTAAACACCTTTTTAATAAAGGAAGTTAAAAAAAAAAGCCAACGCCCCCGACATGAAATGAAAACAAGAATATGGTCCGGTCAAAGAAGTATCATGCCATTTAAAGCAAAATCATATTTTATCACTTTTGGAATAAAAGAAAAGTAATAAAATATAAAAGAATATTTTTTTTAATCTTGTGTTTGAAAATAAATGTTATGTCAATGGGAATTATAAGGGTGAATGTATTGATTATTAATTGAAGTTGTGGTATAAAGGTGAAAGGTGTCATTTTAAACTTGAGGGCTTAGACTTTTTTTGTAAATTGGATTTTTTATTGATTGTTTAATTGAAGTAAAATATTTTTTTGTTCACTTCAAAGGGGACACTAACTTTTTAGTATAATCATTACGTCAAATTTTGAAAGTTTGTTGAAGAGGAAGCAAATTTGTATCTTGACATCAAGGTGTTGATAAGCGTGCAATAAAATACTCTATCAACGATTATTTTACGAGGCTATAAGAGGGTCAAGGACAAGCCCCCATAGTACTTTTTTTGTAGTGCGTGTCATCTATATTGTGCATAGGACTCTTCATTCTTTGATTCTATGTATGTGGCAAAGTCAATGGTCAATTAAGCAAGTTTGACTCATTGAAACATAATGGAGTGTTATTAAAATGTAAAAGAGACTTTCCTTAAATTGAATAAGGAGGTGATTTTCAACATTTTATAATCACATTTTGGGGTGCATGATTAGTTGCACCTAACACCCTAGAGTTAAATATAAAATCAAATCAAGTGAGAGTGATAAAATTACAAATCAAGCATGGGTAAAGGAGGAAAGCTGTTACAATTTAATGCAAATTAAGAAATTAGAGCTACAAGAGTCCTTAGATAATTTGGAGAAAGAGGTGATTAATCTTTGCAGACAACATGATATAAAGGATCAATTGCTTGAATTTATTCAAATACAATTGATTAATCAAAGGAAAGAAATGATTGATGCATCTCTTGACACAAGTGATCTAATTCAAATGGTTAATACAACTTGTGATACAAATGATTTAATGGAAAAGGTTGACGCTACTTGCGATACAAGTGGTCTAGTAAAGCTGGTTGATAACGATACTATGGTTGATGATTCCTCATCTAGTCATGTGAAGGAATTTGTCATCAACAGTAAATTCATCAACTCAAGTTCTAAAGATGAATCACAAGAAGAAGTTCAGAGTGATAGTCATAGCAATGAATGTGAATTTGTATTTGAAGAACATTAGTGAAGGACATCATCATGTACAACATGATCTTTCAAATACGATCATTAGACCTTGGGAATATTTGCACTCCAAAAAAAATTGATATGGATTAGGATATGAAAAAGACATTCATATTAAAGATTACTCCAAACTAGTTCAGTTTGTGAGTGCAAGATTCCTTGATGAAGATTTGAAGGCTCCAGAAGCTAATGAAGAAGAAAATGATGATAAAAGCATGGAAGAAAAATTCTTGAATGTTAGCATTGTCATAGAGTTGTCTATCTAGAGAAAGCATGTTTTGATCTCCATACTTGTCTTCGTTGTGGGAAGACAAATCATCACTTAGAAAAATGCTGAAAGAAGAAGGATAAAAAGAAAACAATCAATCATGGATGGATAAGTTCTTGGAGATGGAACCAAGAATTTAAGAAGTTGAAGAAGTCTTACTATTTAGTTCAAACATGGGTAAAGATAAATTTGAATAGTGAAATTATGAAAGCAAATAAATTTCAATTGGTGATTCTAGATGATAATTTTGGGAATGATTGGGGCCCAATTCTACATGTCTTGTGATTTAAATATGGTACTCCCTTGTACCTTAAGGGGGGAAGTACAAAAAAGAATGCAGGAACAAGCTCAAATGAAAAAGGTTAGTGGTCAACCATTGCAGAAGAATCCAAAGCTTAAGCTTGGATCCCTTCCACATTCTTCTCACCTTGTACCTGACAAGGGGTAACATCAATGATGATAGTCAGTCTTCAAGATTTGAAATCCTATCTAAATTCAATCAGAAAATTGGTCAATGACTAATGAAAAAATCAAATTAGGGAAGTTTCACTATGGAATATGAGCTCCTCTTCAAATCATCATTAATTCATTATCAAATCAACATTTGAGAATTCCAACATATAAACTAGTCTCATCAACTGACTATTCAACTATTCATGGGATGTTTGATACCTAATTGTGTCCAAATTCAGAGAGCGTTCAACGATCCTATTTGTTCACCAAGATCAATAAAAGTCTCTAGCTTCTTCTAGCAAAAACATGAAATGTTTAGAAATGGCAACTGGTCACTTCCAAAATTTCAGCTCTTATTCAAAATTCAACACCTAGATTGGTGATTTTTAAGACATATCTTCATCAAAGCTCAGTTCAGAAGTTTCAGATTGAAGATGGTACTAGTTCTTCTTAATTTATAGGTATAATTATTCATACTTGTGATTGACGGGGGGGATGTTAGACTGTAAGTCCCTATGCAACCACAAAGTCCTAGATCACCTCTATTGTGAGTTGTCAATCATATTTAGATATAGAGGTGACTATCATCCATGTACTATATAATACAGTCATGGTATTAAGATCAATGCTAGAGAATGGATCAAGCCTTTTTCGCTAGTTTTGTGTTGTGCTTGCTTGATCTACTAGTTTGAAAACCATATATATAAATCCTAAAGGCACCTTGGTGACTGTTCACGAAGGGTTTCATCCCTTAGTCATATTTAGTTACTAATGCTTATTAATGAATTATTATTGTTCACTATGAAAATGAAAGACACAAAATTGTGGAATTGGATTAATGTATAAATAAGGTTCATAAGATTCTTAATTAATAAAAGTGGTCCTGCGTTATTATGACCAATAGATTTTTTTTTAAGATCACATTTTTGGCTGAAAATTTTGTCTCCGTTAAATTTAACCACTGACGTAATGGAAACACATTTTCAACTAAAATATTTTAAGTTTTCGGCCAAACTATTTTTTGACCGAAGACTTATGAATTTTGAGAAACCAGATTGTTTTCTACTTTTTTCTGATTGTTGAAGGTACGAGCGATTTCCAATACTACAAATCTAGTTTCAGAACTGATACCATTACTTTCGTCATTGAACCTACTTTCCATAGGTACAAATTTTGTTGAATTTGGTTGATATCTGCTAATTTTAATTAATTTTTTGTTAACATGAGTCTGTTTTGTTTTGAGTGCTATTAAAATTATGTGAAATGACAAATCAATAACTTTAGAAAACATAATGAAAAAATTATGGGATGGATCATTGGAGTGTCTACTTCATAATGGTACTTTTAAATTGATTTAGTTTTAGTGGAAATTGGGGAAGATGTTGGCTCTTCATAAACATGTTTATATTCTGCATTTGTTCCACACTGATCCAAAGTCATACATTAATACACTCTTTCTAGATTGTCATAGCATATTTTGTTTTTAGTAAACACAAGTTTAACAATGAGTAAATGATTGTCTTCAAACCTGGTAAATTTTATTAGTCATTTCATTTTACAAGAACATATTGTCAAACACTTGTTAAATTGACATAGCAAATCTCAATAATAATAATAAAAAAATGAATATAAAGCTACCATAATTCTTCGTAAGTTTTGTTTTTATTGAAAAGTGAAATTCTAAACACAAAAATAACTTTTGTTTGTCTAGAGTGAAAAACTTGGGAAAAACAGATTTATTTTTTCAACCCCAAAAATAGACACGTCCACATTCATGATTTTACTCATTTATTAATGTTGAGTATTTATGATTATTTAATATTTATGTTTGTTACATGCACCCACAAAGAGAAATAGGAACCTAGGAAACATCTAAGATAAAATATAGGAATATACTTGGAGAATGGGTGAGTTAAATTAAAGGAAGGTAATTTAAAATAAGAATAGAAAAAATACATATGCACCCACTAAATTAGGTAAGAGAGAAAAGATTAAGGGGACACTTTATCCTAACTATAGGAAGGAGAAGTTGCAGATGATGAACAATAGTCAAGAATTTTTTGTGCATAGATTGACACATGGGTGGGTTAATACTAAATAATTAGTTAGTTAAATAAATACTAGTTATGTATGGAAAGACAAGTGGCTTAAGATACAAGTATTGTAAAAGGAAATCTTGGAAAATGAAGACATAACATTATACACAAGTAGTTTTTTGTTGGAAGCTAGAAAGCTTCACAAGTAGGCTATACTACTAGTCATTGTGCTTGCTATAAGTGCTTAAGATTGGCAAGCAATGAGCATCTAACGTGGATATCGTCAATAAAAAACTTAAATTCAAATATATATTCTTGGTATATGTATTTGTCAAGTTTTAAATTGCTCTATTTTTTTTTTAACAGAAATGGTTAAGATCTTTTATATATATAAAAAGAAGAAGAACAAAGCTTACATAGTTCTGAAGACAGGCTGGTCCCTGAGAGAGGACTACGTCCATGGCTCCCTGATCTTCTACAGCCAGTCTTAACTTATCCTGATACTTTCGTATTCTATGGAGGCTGAACTTCTAACATACTGCCCAAGAAGAAAATGGACTACATTTACTACTAACAAGACCAAAATTGCTGCTGTCCTACTTCTAACATACATCTCGATACAATCCAGAGATTAACGATATGAAGTTTGTTGGCTTCTTGCTTTTCTTGGAGAAGTTAAACTTTCTTTTGGCTTCAGAGAGGGTGAAGCTCCTCTTTTCTTTTTGCCGACTTTGATCCAATTTGATGGCTGGACAACAGCTTCGAGAATGGCTATTACATCTTCAGGTGCATCCTATGGGGCTGGATATTTCGGGTCCATCAGTTGGATAGCACTATCTCGTGGAGATACAGGGGGATCTTTGATGTTGGCGGGGATCCTTTTTTCCTCTAGAGTGTCCTTTGTTTTAGCCTACGAAGATTCCTTAGCTTGTGATGGAGCCTCTTCGGTTAGATCTTCATTTCTGCTTACTGTATAATGCTTGGAGTTTGCTCCATCCCACCAAGTGGATTTGCGATGGAGCTTTTTCGATTTGAGGATCTGAGAGGCTTTTGGGCAATCTTTTGCAATATGTCCAATTGCGAAGCAAGATCTGCATCTGAACATCAAATTTTCATAGTCAATCTTTTGCACCCACACATAATCCTTGCTGGTCAAATGGATCTCAGCAGGAAAGCCAATGTTAAAGTCCATTTCCACACAGATGCGAGCAAAGGTAGTTTTGATGTAATCCTTTGTTTTTGGACTTCGATCGTAGAAGGAGCCCAACGCATTACCAATAGATTCAAGCGAGGCCAAGTTCTAGAGATGCAAGGGCAAGTTTGGAAGCTAAACCCAAACTGGAGCAGATGAGATCTGGTCAGTAGTTGGGTTAAACATAGGGATCCAGGGTTTCATAAAGAGCCCCGAACTTCCCCATAACCACAAACCAGAGTCAAGAATGATTTGTTTATCATTGGGAGAATCAAAATCCACAACAAAAAAACCTCGGACAAAGGGGTAAATAGAAATTTCCTCATAAACAAGGGGCTTCCATACCTCAGAGATCCACTTATGGAGAGCAACCAGGTGAGGCCAGAACCCATTGAAGCGACAAACCAGAGCTGACTCTTCGAAATTCCTCGCTTCAATCAAAGATTCTTCTACCACCGCAATGGATGGCGAAGGTATTTCCTGAACAAACAAGGGAGGATGGTTGCAGGTTGCATTTCCCCCATTGGAGAGCGGGATTGGGATTGAATCCCTAGCAAGAGATGGAGAGGCGCGGACTGCCGAGGCATAGCAGGCCGACATTCAGAACAGGTCGAGTAGGGGCGAAGCCGGGCAGGCTCGCGGCGGTCGGTCGAACCCTACCGAAACAACGTGAAGACGGATCCCGCAACAGGTATGCGGCGGCCGGCCAAACCCTAGCTGGTTTAGCGTTCAGAAAACCTCCGTCTCGTGCAACGATCCTCAGCGTTCACAATCGTCCCACAACTTGGACTACATTAAAGCTTGCCCAAATTTAAATTGCTCTAATTAAATGAATTATATTAGTCATTTAATTAGTGTTAGAGATTTTTCAATGATTTAATAGTATGATTCATGAGTTATTGTGGAATTAGTTCATTTGTAAGTTTCATGTTCATGTACGGAGGGAGATTGGGACAAACAAGAAGATTTCATGGTGTCTCACTTTACCATGATTTTTAAATTATATATATATATATATATATTGTTTTGGATTCACTTTGACTTCGTATTAATTTGTCTTTGACTTTGCTTATTAATACATATGTATTAATATTCTAAACTTTTTGACATTGCATATAAATTTATCTATTAATTATTTCATTACATATTATTTACCTACAATGTTATTGGTTGAAACTTTGAACAGTTATTGCAACTCTTGGGAAGAAGTGAGGTTAGTTAATGTTTCTTTTAATGCTAATGCTTATGTGTAATGTGTAAGGTTCAACTCAACTTTCAATGTTTCAAGCAGAGTTTTCAATGTCATTGCACAACCTTTCATCGCTCATCCTTTGCTTCTCCATTCCAAGTTTCAATTGCGGCGCTGTTGGCTGCTGGTACTGATGCCGAGAGAAAATAACAACTTGCCGAATTGTCAGAAGCTGCTTATGATGCTGCATATAAAAAGGTATGTCTAGCTGTGAGTAGTGATTTCTTGGGCATGAAATCAAAATGCTATGAACATCACTCAAAATTGTTATATATGAGAAATTGTCGTGGACCTACAAATAAACACAACAGAGCAAAGAAAAAAACTTGCAAGCCAAGGTTAGTCTCATGGGGGCTTCACTCAATAAACCGCTATCATAGCACGTTCGTTCGTGGCATATGAAACAATAACCCTAATTTCACTAAGTATTGGAAAATACTTTCCAAAATCAATTTTTTTAACCCCTTCCCAATTTTAAAAAACCCCTATTTTCGCTAGATATTGTATGTATCAATTTTTTCATTGACATTTTTTATACCCTTTTATATTTCTACCTGGTATATTGATACGATATCCCTCTTATGACTCCACATGCATTCTACAATGCACCTTGCTTCTTTCGATGTATATTGTGAATGCACATTACTTCACCCACAATGCAATTATTCAACCACATATCATTATGATTTGCAACATCTAATGGTCTAATGAAGAGATAGGAGATCACTTCTTGTATGTCACTAGAGCCAATGCACATAGTACAACATTTAGATTGCATGTTGCAGTTCCCCAATCGCTGACTAAACTTGTTGTGGGCTAGGTATCCAAGCCCCTAGGGCCTGTAACAAGCTCTAGGAGGATGACTAAACCTCCCAAGGCTTGTAATAGGCACGAGTGGTTGGGTATTCAAGCCCCCAAGGCCTACCGAGGGCCTATAACAGGCCCTGGAGGCTTAGATACTTCCAAGGATATTGGTAACAACTGGCTAAGTGCTATTGGTAACAATTAGCTGTCAATGACCACTATCTCTCAACTATTATCAACTGGAAACCCACTTCACCACGAAACCCCTGGCCTCAAGCATGCCTCAAGACGCAATTTCCCTGCATACTGGTAAACTCGAGCCTTGCCTCAACCCGATTTCTCATCTGGACATGATCCCGCCATCTCCATTTGGCGGATATTTGTCAACCCGCCCATATAAAAAAGACCCCAAAGTATTTTTGTATTGTTACATTAAAGAATAAAACCCTTTGCCCCTTAATATATAAGCAATATAATTTTTAGGTTTTCGTGAATATTTAATACCGCAATATGAATGAACGTGATATTATATTTCCTTCTAGTGAAGCCCCGTGGTTAGTCTACATAAATTTCCAGTTTTAGTATCAAAATACTAAATTTGTTGAGGGCAGTAAACATAATTGTGTTTCCTCTTTTCTGCAATGAGACCTTACGATTCTCCTAACATATTCAAAAGCTCTAATTATTGTAAACTTTCTCTCACGCATTTTTTCAGTCCATCGCACTACATGAATTTGAAGGTTGAACAGTGCAACAATTCAATGGGAATCTCCGATATAATCGTTTTTCAAATTGCAAACATTGATACTGCATTATATAGCATTGCCCAGATATATGTACATACTACAAATATAGGATTCAATTTAGCTAATAATGCAAAAGAAATGCCACTAATTTTACTTGGACTAAATATGGAGGAACATCCTTGCAAGAGGGGCATGCCCTTTTATCATGGCATACTGAACTAGACTATTTGGCTTTTACAATTCACCAGTTCAAGAGAAATTATTTTTCAATGCAAATCATACCAATTTCTATGCATGTCTAGATGGCAGGTTTCATTTTTGTCCCCACAAGAAACATGAACAGGCCAACTGATCTCACACATAACACAATTTATTAATTTTTATTAGTGTAATAGGGTAAATAGAGAGTAAAAACATTATCTTAAATATTGTAACTAAAACAAAATAAATAATGCAATTCAGTTGGGGAAAGGACGCCAATATCATTTGCATTTGTGCCATGAGCTCGGCCTATGAGAAAACTACATGCCCGAAGATACAAATGAAGAAAATGCAAAGAAAATGGAACTGCTCATGCATCTCTATTTTTTGCTATTGGTGTTTGTTATTAAAGCCAGGGCCGGTAAAAAAACTAAAATAAAAGAAAACAATGAATATATGAGTGTAAATTAATTACCGGTTTCTGTCAAGGATACGGTGGTCTGTTGGTGGGTTTAGACAGATTTCATTCCATCCACCTGGGTTCAATTCCATTGAGACATCTTCTGGCTTGGATTACCCGCTGACGGTTTGCTCGACCTATCATCCACAATATTAATTACGGACTCCACCCAAATTGAAGGCTCCCGGAAAAGCTGCATATCATAGTTTCTCAATTGCATGATCTAGTTTACAAACTATTGTGTTCAATTGCCTTTGTTGTATACTTTGCTCCATATTATATTGCCCAGACTTGTTGAGTCTGCAAACAACCTCGACGCACATATATTTTTGCTAGGGGCCCTAATCTTGAATGATCTGCCTAGTTGTTGGAATTGGTTGGTCTACAACCACACAATGTGCTTGGAATATGCATAAAAGTAAACAGGGTTGCAGTTCTGGCATATCTGTCTGCCTAATTCACATATAAGGAATGCATATCATGGTGATAGCCAAGGTGATAACTACATCTCATGAGGTGAAGGGCCTCCATTCTAATTTTGATTCTGCAAAGAAATCCATCTCTGCATGGGCTGTTGTGGCATGCCAAGGAAAGCATGGTTGAGAAATGTGAAACTTTTCCACCACATGGGCAAGAGAAGAATCTGTTTTGTTGTGTGTTAATATGCACTATTGCATAGCCACATACCAAATGCCAGATGGCAGGTGAGAAAGGTTGTTATGGTGGTTTTTCATACATAAACTTTTATACATGCAGTGGAAGCTATGGCTAAGTGGATTGCCATTGGGATCAATGGGGCATCATTTCTAATTTAAAAACTATTGGGACGCATTCTGTTTACAAATCAAATTAAAGAAATATGAAGATTAACATGCAATATGCTTGGGCGAACATTATACATCTTGCTGTAGGCCATTTAATGCAGCGGTAGCAGGCTGGTTGACAGTTGGATCTCAAGCAGCTTGAGATCCAAGCAGTTTGAGATTGAGATCCAATGGCCAACCAGCCTATTGCCGCCGCATTAAATGGCCTGCTGTAATATCCCTCTTTCTATCCCCATCATCTTGATAAATGTATATTGTAAACTATGTATGAGGCCTTGGTGAGGAGCTCAAGGCCAAGGCCCCACCAGTGGACCTTGAAAATATCGTTATTCATTTTCCTAAGATGTAACTTGTAAACCCAGAAGACGAAAGGCAACGGCGCAACCAAGAATAGACAATTGAACCATTGCAGAAAGGTAAGGTCAAGGGAAACCTTGATAATCTAAGTGATAAGGTCTAGGAGTCTATAGGACATAATGGTTGGATCTATGGTTATTAACTAAGACTTTCATACAACGTCCCAAGTTAGGGATGGTAGCCTTTTGGTACAAATGAATAAGAAACATTGGTGACCTATGCCTTAGAATAACGCTATATGCTATGGATAATCAATTATCATAATTTACTTAATCCAATTTCTGACAAGGAGTGTTAGAGAGCCCGATAAACTTCCTAAACTAAAATTAAACTGAACTTATTGAATTGATGGTTTCGATAAAATTAGCTTATTATTTTAGTACACTTAATTATAGGCTAAACTATGAGATATTAGTATACTTGACTATAATGTAGTTGTACTACTTAAATTATAAGTTAGTACTAGTACATACATGTTTTATATATATATATATATATATATATATTACTTACAGTGTGGAAAGGAGGGGACATAGCCTCTCTAACTACTGTTTGGAATATAGTAGTTATAATGCATATAAACATGGATTAAGGGCATAGTCCCTAAAGTTTATTATATATATATATATATAATCAAAAGAGTGTACTTTGGCTTTGCTCCACCATAAAAGAGGATGAGAGGATGAGTAGAGTAACATGTTAAAACATGTATCTATATGTTTGATATAAATATATATGAAGTATAAACAAATAATTGTTAAACAAAAATGTATGAAGGTATAAGTAGTAAGGGTATATATATGTCATATATATATATATAAAGGAGTGTTACTAGCAAACATTTAGGAAAGAAGTGTTCACGCGGTTTTGGTCGAGAAAGTAAAAGGAGGGTTTTCCTTAATGAAGCCCCTTTCGCCAAGCCACTGATTTATATAATTATTATAATGCTGGGTGTTTTTAATGGAACCCATTTAAGTGTAAAATTTCTTAATAGGGTTAAAACTTTAAAAGAATGAAATTGTGGGCGACCATACCCCCATCCTCCTTTTATTCACTTCTTATGGCGACCATTTTTTGGGATTAAATATCTCATTTGTGAGGAGCATGGCCCGATAAATCTGGGTTGTGTTGGTTGTATGGGAGGAAACACCACTAGATAATAAAAGAGACTACGAGCTCCATTCTTGATTTAGTTCGCTGTTAGTGGCGTGGCAACCTTTGATAAAGCTCCACTCTTGCTTGTCCTTATTGTTATTTATTTGAGTTGAGAGGGGATGACTATAAGCATAGAGCTCGACCCCAAAAGATGATCGAGTTATATATATATATATGTATATACAATGGGACTGATTTACAATATGCCTGTGTATATAACTTTTCCTTCTACCTTTAGATCCGAGAATCTCGGTAAGTTGTTTAAATATTGGTCGGAGATAGAATTATATATTACGCTAATATTTCAGCATAGTTTCGGAAAAGAAAACTCTATACTTTAATTATTTCTTTAGATAAGAAGCTCAGTTATTTATATCTCCGAAAGAACGCTAGTCATATAGGTGGTGTTAGCTTAGAGTTGATTTTTTCCAAGCTAGACTCAGTACATATATGTTTATCAGAAATGGAATATGCTACGTTATTATTCTACCAAAGAAAGAATAGATATCTGTAGTAGCCTTGTTGTACTGTTGAATGTCTCAAACTGCTCTGTATGAGGGAAGTGTTGAGAAAGTGGAAAAGAAATATCGCAACCACTGTGTTGCAGGATGTAATCCTATATTTTTGCTAAATAATATATGATGTGACACATCTTGGTGGACTTAGCCTTGGGTTTCGGGTGAACCACGTATATATATGGTTTCTCATGTAATACAAGAAAAATGGCATTTTAGTTTCACATTAGCATCACTATTTGTAAAGGATTTGGGGAATCCTCAATTTTCAAATAGTGGTGCTAAAGTGGTGATAATGTGGGGATACGCAAGTGGTGCTAAGATTTATGGTGCAAAAGTGGTGTTTGTAAAAAAGTTGATTTTGGTGTTTAATGAATATGTGGCATTCCATGGTGTATGGTGCAAACCACCAAAACCAATCCTAAATGGATTGAGATTTTGTGTTGCAGAACACCAAAACCAATCCAACATGGATGGAGACTTTATGGTGTAAAACACCAAAATTATTATTATTATTATTTAATATACACAAACTTGTATATGGTACAAAGCACCATAAAATAACAAGTGGTGCAAAGAACCATAAAATAATCAATGATGCAACAAAAAGATATAAATCACATTATATATATATATAATGTGATATCCCAAGGTTGTACCTTCTTATTAATAATCTCCTTGAGGAATTTAACATATACATTTTATTTTGAGTTTACAGACATCATGGACAACTAATGATGTGTTTTGATCAAATGTTATTATTTAAATTTTCTTAACAAATTTGGTCCATTAAGGATAGATAAATATATTTTCAAATTTTGTTCTGCCCTGTGGGGTGATCACTTTTTTCTATAAATGTTCAAGGGTTTTATATTGTAGGGTTGTAGACACTATAGAACACTGGATCAAGAGGGTACTGTGTAGGATTAGTACGCATTGCCACAAGCAGAGAAGGCACCTCAAGACATAGTTGATTTCACCAAGTCCATCTTTCCCACTCATCATGCTGCGATCCATAACTTCCAAAAGCCCTCCAATAAACTGGTTTATTATCTTCTTCATCATATACTTAGACGCAAGCAACATTCCACCCCTTCGTTCTTGCCACACACGAATGAATACTAGTTTACCAGGAAATTCAGGAAAGGATCCCTTATTCCTTCCACCATTGGCCTAAGCTCAGTTCTCAGAAAATCCCTAAATTTTCACATTCCACAGAATGCCCTACTTCTGCCAAAAAATTATATGGGAACTTTCTCTTCTTTTGAAACAAAATTATGAAATCTACTTATCTTAAGTTCCATTTTCAAAGCTAATCTCCATTAAATGTTTGAAGGAATCTACTGTAGGGAAGGGGTTTATCGCACAAGACATGGTGTTTGTCAATACCGAGGGCGTAGATAAGCATCAGGAAGTAGCTCTTCAGGTAGGATTAGATCAATCAATCATATATAGTTGCAAGATTATTGTGTACCAAGACACATTGTGCGTGCTTTCTCTCCTTCAATTCTGCAGGGAGTATATGATTTTGGGCACTGTAGATTTAATATTTGGGAATGCTGCAGTCATGTTTTAGAGTTGCACTCTAATTCTGAGAAAACTAGGTGAAAATAAGAAAAAATGTAATCAAAGCACAGGGTTTTAATGAACAATGGTTTTTATTATTCAAATAAAATCACTATCAAACCCAATTAACAATATGCAACCATTTTTGTAGATAAAAAATTAGATCTTGTAGCTACTTACCCAGAGAGAATAGGGTCTCTCTCATTAAATATAAATACTTACATTCACAATGTTAGCATAAAACAAAACAATGCACAGTAATATGGCAAGGTGCAACGCCAAAGCCTGATAAGGATATTCACTTAACTTATAATAAGGTATATATCCTGATCTCGTTAGAGGCCATGAGCTGTCAACAATGAAGATGTAAAAGAAGAAATCATATCCTAAAGAAAGTGCAACCCCCCTGAGGTTTCTCATCTTAAATAAACTATACTTAATAACCCAGTATTGAAATTGAAGAATAGGGTGAATATCCCCAATCTTAACAGATCCATTAGACGTTAGCATGGGCATACCTGAAGTAATGCCCTGGAGTTGTTATGGTTCATAATCGCCAGGTAGGGTTTCATTATTTGCATAATAGAAAAGAAATAGTATTATTTAGTATGCCCAAAAGAATTTGGAAATAAAACCAATATTCATATCCAGACTAACTCTAAAGCAAGTAAAATTATTGAATGCTAGTAGTGAGGCCAATGAAATGGACCATCCTTCCAAATCCATAAGTGGACCCTCTTTCCAGGGATGGGTTTTCTTGTGGTGCCAGGTTGTTGTTGAATATCCAAGCGAGGCTGGTCACGATGACTTGATAAAAGCTGTTGTTTTGTAATTGTGGTTGTTCCTCCAAGTGTTCTGTTGACAACATCTGAAGGTCGGTTGAGAAGCCGATTGATAATATATGTTGTCATTGTCATTGCGGGCATCTCTTCCATGGGAAGCATGAAGGTCAATCGATATTCTATCTGCATGTATTGCCATGGATGTTGTAGAGAGGGATTCTTTGGAAAATGAGGTAGGTGTAGAGTTAGCATTTGATGGAAGCGGAACAGGTGTTATGGAAGCTGAAGGAAGATATTTCATGAGGAATTATGCTAGGTCGTCTATTGTAAATTGTATTATATAGAGGGAAAGGATTATTTGGATTTGACTGCAAGGATTGCACTGAAAGGCGCTCGGTCATGGCGATTTGGCTTGTCTAAAAGCAATGATGAAATATGAAGCTACTCTCACTCATGTCAACAATGTATTTCATACGATTGCATACCTTGAATATGCATACATCCAATTGTATCACTAATAATAATTCATTCATACTTAGCATAACAATATGAGAGTAAAAGAAAAAGATAACATGTGGACTAGTGATGGCCTCCCCATTCGAACTCGCAACTTGTCAAACAAATCCATTGAAATATTAGTTCAATTGCATACTACCATTTACTAGAATTAATATTAAAGAAAAAATGGAAACTTATTATCAGTTTTGGTCGAGTATTTCACCTGGGAAGTTCGAAGGTGAAAAGGTAAGAATGGTTGAGATCAACAAGTTGAACCCTAGCCCAAACACTGAGCAATAACCACCCAAAACTCAAATGAGCTTTATAGGATAAATAAGAACAGTGCACCCCACCTAAGAATAACCAGTTATAAAATTGTTAGAGGATCAAACAAACAGTAATAAAAACGAAACGTATATAGTGAAAAAAGGAAATACTACTTGAGTTTGAACTTCACCATAGCAATATAGAAAGAAAAAGGACGTTGGGGATACATTGAGCTATTGTGCCCGAGCAAAATATGCTCAAAATCCATAGCACAATTAGCATAACCTTCCACAAACCGTGCTCAGTTATATATGACGGTTCCATTATTATTGGATTACCTAAGCACATTTTCCCTGTTATCACTAAATATTAATGTGGAGACTATTGATAATCAAGGGTTGAGATCAACCTAATTCTAAATTAGTGGACATAGCTAAAGCTTTCAAGAGAAATAGAAGAATATATATTATTTAACGACCCTCAACTTGAAACCTATGCTACTTTATATGATATTTATTTTATATTTTCTCAAGTTCATCATCTTCATTGGAGGTCATTAAATAAGAAGAGAGATTCTGTACTAATAAAAACTGTTTCAAACATAAATTGTAATTCAATCAATCTTTAAGAAGGGAGATTATGTATTTCAAACATAAACTGTAATTCAATCAATCTTTAAGAAGGGAGATTCTGTATTTCAGACATAAACTATAATTCAATAAATCTTCAATATGTGTTGCAAACACTGACTCACATTCCTTGCCCTGGACTTGGATTTGGAGGAACGGTAATCCTGGGCCACCAAAGTTGCACAAGGTATTGAGGTTCAAACATGGGGTTTCTCTGAAGTAGTAATGGATGCCACACTGTTTGCTCCCACTCTCAACGCCTTCTACATACTTCTGGACTATCCAGTCATTAAGAAAAGAAATAACTGGAAATCATCATATTCCTAAAAATGAAAACAAAAGATATTCAAACAAACAGAGAATGAAACATATGCAAAAAAACACAGAATGAAAATGGAAGTTATGATTTACCTAATCAGGTTCACAGATTTAGCAAGGATGCTCCGCCATAAGCATATCTGCCCTGTTTCAGGTCCTAATAACGAAATTGATTTTTTCCCTCCATTTTGATGAAGATGTGATCTTTATCCTTATCTGTACCATCTTGCACACATTATATATGCAACAAAATCAACTGTCGTCAGTGCTGCCAATAAGAAATAGAAACGATCCATATGGCCCCTTTTCAGGTTTCCCGGGATCCAACCAAGTTGATTCTCCCTCCTATTAATATCCATTGCAATAGATACGAGCAAGCTGCTAACATAGTTCCCAAACGAAATTGAAATCATGCAGAGGGAACTGCCAAAGCTTCGGAGTCCATCAGGTGCTTGGTCATTGAAGAACTCCAGCTACCCAACATACATAAATACCTCTGAGGCACCAATGAAGAAATATTGAGGAGTTTGACAAGAAATGCTTAGAGAGCTCGGGCCATGGGGTTCGTTTACAAATTTCAGACGGTACTGCTCAACTACGCCAGCTGCAATCATGCCAAGCATACCCAGTATTAATCCACCACCCATCCTCTGAAGCTTAGTGAGGCCCTTTGGGTTATTTGTAATTCTGCACACAAAAGGCACTATAAGCCTCCTGTATAACAGTATCCAAGCTGCAACGCTTAGAATGTCAAATATTGACATGGATGCAAGTGGAACATGAAAGCTACCCACAACGGTTTGCATTTGGGCACCCTATTCTACAAACAAGGACGCCATTTGGGTGAAAACACCAAAGTAAATAATTGCGCATAGCCAAATGGGAAGCATTCGTAAGATGCATTTAACCTCCTCAACTTGAGTGACAGTGCACAACCTCCATGGATTGTACCTGCAATTTAGTTTGTATTCACATTGACATCTACCGCACTCGCATTTGCCTATGCATTTAACATACTTCACTGCCACCGATTTTGAGAATGTTGCAGTCAAAAGATTCTCACAAAAAATGTAATCATAGCACAGGGTTTTGATGGACAATGGTTTTTATTATTCAAATAAAAACACTACCAAACCCAGTTAACAATATGCAACCATTTCTGTACATACAAAATTAGATCTCGTAGCTAAGTACCCAGAGAGAATAGGGTCTCTCTCATTAAATATAAATACTTACATTCACAACTTTTGCATAAAACAGAACAGTGCACAGTAATATGGCAAGGCGCAACGCCAAAGCCTGATAAGGATATTCACTTAAATTATAATAAAGTGTACATCTTGATCTCATTAGAGGCCATGAGAAGTTAACAATGAAACTATAAAAAAAGAAATCATATCGTAAAGAACAATGTAACCCCCGCTGAGGGTTCTCATCTTAAATAAACTATACTTAATAACCCAGTATTGAAATTGAAGAATAGGGTGAATATCCCCAATCTTAACAGACCCATTAGATGTTAACATGTGCATACCTGAAGTGACGCCCTGGAGTTGTTATGGTTCATAATCGACAACATAGTAAGAATACTCTGGAAATAAAAAATGCAGGTCCATAAATTAGTTATGGCAGTGCTACACTGATTTATATGTGAAAAGACAAACAACAACTTTCATGGCATCATTGCCCGGCAGCATATGCCAGTGTACACAAAACATAATCACAGATTAAACCAATCTCAACCTTCTTTCACTTGCTTCAACCATTTACCAGAAAAGAAGAAGAGGTTGAGATAAGCTTCTATTTGTCTTTCAAGACAAACCAATGCAATCTTTGTAGACTCGTGTTCGTTCCATTGTTCTCAGAAAGAATAGCAAGCCTCCTAGAAAATGGAAGCTTTTGAAGAAGTGACCAGTTGGTAGTTGGCGAGCATCTTCAAGTCCCCCGTTGTTCTTCCAATGCCTGTTATTATTTGAGGTCCTAGAAATACTACAACGCCAGGATGCATTTTGATTCTGAAGGCTCGGCAGCCAGAAATTATTCACTAGACCGCTCTTCCCGCCCTTCCAAGAAGACTACTTTTCGTGCTTTCACAAAGGTAGAGGCAAAGTTAATGTTCATTGTACTGCAAATTGAGCTAGCTATCTAACTAGCCACTAGCCAGGTGTCAATCTTGTTGAGGAGACCCTAACAACGTCAATTGTTCCTTTCCCAAGTTATGTACATCACTATTAAAGGATAATCCATGGTTCCAAACTTAATCCAAGTGCCTATATTTAATGCCATGGTTGAACATTAATTTATTTGCATAGATGAAAAAAACTTAAATTTCATGTAGATTTTACTCCACCCAACTCCACCATATTGACACATCAAATAAAAAAGTTGAACATAAATGAGTTTAAATTGAATCCCCCACAAACCATGTCAAGCGCATTTGAACAAGGTACATGGAAAAACCATAGTTAAATAAATATCATGTGGAACATTACCCTTTAAACCTAACTTAGAAAATAAGTTTAGATATATATATATATAAAAGCAAATCAAAAGCATATATATATATAAGCAAATCAAAAGCTTGAACATAAATGAGTTCAAATTGACTCTAGAATTTTGTCTCTCACAAACTATGTTAATCCCATTTTAACTAGGTACATGGAAAAACTATAACTAACTAAATATCATGTGGAACATTACCTTTAAAGATAACTTAACAAATAAGTTTGGATAAATGTGTGTAGAGTTGTATAATTTGAATTCATAAACAATACTCACGATGCAATTTGGATTTATACAATTGGTCAATTCACATGTCAAATTTGAATCATGTGTAGAGTTTCACTAAATAAAAGTAAGTAGTATAGATAAAATACAACTCAGAATGGTAAAAGGGGATTTTATTCAAGATAAATTTAAGATACCTACAAAATGTGTAATTAAAATTGTTGTATATATATGTGTATTAAGAAGAATAAAAGATGTGTATTAAAATAGTTTCTTATATTTTATTTGATATTAATTCATTATTTTTAAATCAATAATTCAATACATTAAATAAACACAATAAAAATCATCATAATGTTGTTCTAACATAATTTGTAATTGATAATTATAAAAAAAATGATTCCCATAATATTAATATAACATAAGACTATATATGTTGAAATTTGTTCATCCTTGATTTTCCACAAATCCTTCCATCACTTGCATTGCTAAAATCATAAAAAAAAATTATAAGCATGAGTTTGTGAAATTTGGAATTATCTTATGATGACTTCTCTTTGTAAACAATAAAAATATTAAAAAACAAATAAGAAAAAACACAAATAATAGATTTAATTGAATTGCACCAAACCATAAAAAGGTTATGCATTTAATGACATTTCATAACTAAAGTATTCTATTGATTACAAAATAATTTAAATGAACTAACTTTTGAAGCGATGTGGATTCAACATTTGAGCATATGATAAGGTTGAAGCATGACTCAAAGTTCATTTTCCTCTTCTTTTTCATCTTCTAAAAAAATTACAGAAAAAACATACCAGATAAGATCAACATACCTACAAATTGTATTCATTAAAACTTTCATATACATATATTTGTCTCATATCATGAAACTTTATTTAGAACAAAGAATTTCTAAGTGAAAAAATACCCCATAACGAGTGATAGGATGAAATTCTTCTTTAATATTTTGATGGATGAGAGAAGATACCCAATAGCATGAAGCAAAATATTTATCATCTTCATCCATTTTCCCAATGAATACTTGCAACTACAATTTAAAATAATGATAAAATAGTTGGAAAAGATAATTATATGAAAAATAAATTTTACTTGAATACTTGCAACTACAATTTAAAATAATAATAAAATAGTTAGAAAAGATTATTATATGAAAAATAAAGTTTACTTGAGAAGCATAGTAGTGTAGTAAGCTTACAATTTTTGCCTCTACAAACAACAAGCCACCTTTTCCCAAATGACGGTGTGTGGACAACCTAGAGGCTTGTACAGTATGTGCATATTTGTCCTTTCCACCCTCTTTATTATTAAAAAGGAATCGATGATGCTTTAACTAGCATGAGGTTATCCCTTGATCAAAGAGAGGGGAAAAGTAATTGTAAATCGATTAGATATGAAGTGTCGGATTGACTGAGAAATGGATTTCCTACAAAGATGAGCTTGCTTTGACTGTACTCATGGAAAAGGAATCAAGAATGATCTTGATCCAATGAAAAATTGTCTAGGTATTCCTTATTCTAATAGATTACTTGCCTTGATCATGGCCTTGGCCATGGCCCTCAATCCCTCGAACCTTCCCTTAGGAGATAAGGCCCAAGTTTAATCCTTGACAATTTTTATATCTTGAGATACAAGTTTGGTTCTCCAAACCTACAAAAAATGGCTATATCCCCACTTATAAGCTAAATATTCCCCGTATAGGTGTGTGTAGTGGTCTAAGGCCTCCTTCATAACCCTTGAGCCCTCAAACTTACCTTTAGGGCCTAAGGCTTGGGTTTCTTCCCCCAACGATATACAGGGCCTTAAGACCCATCCTTGGTGTTCAAAACTTCCTAATTGTTTTTTAATATGCTCATATGGAGGCCATATATGCCCTCAAGATATCATATGTAGTGGTTTCATGTGTTGTTCTTATCCTTTGATCCCTATTTTTTTCAGGAACTAAGCCATGAGTTATCTCTGTAAGCGACCAGGCTTACATGTTGAAATATCTATTGATATAAATATATTTTGAATAATGATTGATTATTTTACAATAGGAATGGTCGATATTAAATATGGGCTAACGGGAATAGAGTACTAGAGTGTGAGGGGGCATAGATGAATGAGCGTAGGTCGGAGTGGGAGTACTGGGGGCGTGGGGAATAAGGTGTTGGGAACAGCGGAATAGTGTGGGCGGAGGGTGGATGAGAGGAACGCGGAGGGAGGTGCGGCGAGCAGGGAGAGGAACGTCGAGCGGAGGGAGACGCGGGGTGGTGGGGGGGGGGGTAGAGCTTAGAGGGGTGGAGGGAGTGGAAGTTAAGGAGATGAAGCAGAGGAGGGAGGCGAGTGTGAGGACAAGGGTGATACGAGGGAGAGGGTGAGGACGTGTTGGAGGATGGTGGTCGCAGGATGGAGGACGGGGGAGTGGCGCAGGCAATTGTGGAAGGCTGCAGCAAGAAGAGGAGAGGGCGAGGATGGTGGGCATAGAGATGGAAACACAGGGGACACGTGCAGGTGGAGAGGGTTGACTAAGGAAGGAGGGCGGCTGGTGGAATGGCGTAGCGAGAAGAGGAGATGCGCAGGTGGGGATTGATGAGGAGGAGCGGGAGCAGATGGGAGGGAAAGCAGTTGCGTGAAGGGGAATTAGGAGGGCGATGGGATATGGGAGTGTGGAGAGTGAAGAAGCGTGACGTGGGAGGGAGAGGGGTGGAGGGTGTGGGGAATTGCAGCGACGAGCAGGTGGAAAGCTAGGGAGTACGCAAGTGTGAGGAGGGAGGAATGGAGGGAAATGGGAGTGGCTGGGGGAAGGAGGAAGGCATGGGATAGGGCAGGTGAATGGGATGGAGCAGAGTGGTCTGGAGCACGTGCGACGGTGTAGATGGGAGCAGGTATGAGGGAGAGTCACTGGAGAAGGGAATGCGATGGGTGTAGAAGATGACGCAGCGGAGAGGGTGGATGGATGAGCCCGAGGACAAATTGAGAGCCGAGAGCCAAAAGCTCTGATAACACTTGTAAGCTACCAGGCTTACATGTTGAAATATCTATTGATATAAATATATTTTGAATAATTGATTGATGATTTTACAATAGGAATGGTCGATATTAAATATGACCTAAAGGGAATAGACATGTCTATTTATCAATAGACATGTCATTTAATAATTAATAATTAATTATCATAATCTAATAATAAATACATTTGTAATAACCAATTAGGTTTATTACAATCTCCTTAGCTTGATGTCATCCATTGGGACAAGCTCATGGATGTGTTGTGGTGTAAGACATCATTATTTTTCCTAGATGCATAGAATATATGTTTATAGCATGATCCCTAGGATTCCTCCCTTTACTATGTCAATGCCCCAAGGACCCTACCTAGTGCTCACAACCTACTAATGGCATGGAGATCTATATCCAAATACAAAGCATACCCTCGAGAGGTCGAGTGTGGTTCCTTAAGGCGTTGATCATGGCCTTGTATGCTTAGGAAAGTCCCTTACAACCCAAGTCTTGAGTTATCTCCACTATCCATGTCTAAGGTGCTTACATCCATATGTAGTGCTTAAAAATTCCTAATGGCAAACATTTCCCCACTTAAAAATAAATATATCATAAGAGTTCATGATTCATTCTTCAAGTTGTTTTTCTTAGCCTTTGATAGCTAAAATATTCCTTTATGGAATAAGAACCACATTTCCTCTTTTAAGAATGTCTAGGGACCTAAATCCTATGCCTAGTGTTAAACCTCATAATGACAAAGATATCCCATAGATAGTAGGATAGAGGCACTCTTTGAATATCATGGATAGTGGTTCAAGGTGTCATTTAGCCTTGGATTCCTAGAAGATTATTTTAGTGGTCATGGCTTTGGTTTCCATCCATGAACATGTCAAGGACCCAAGTCGAGACCTAATGATGTGAACCTTCTAAAGGAGATAACATCCCCACTTGGAGGGAAAGGATTTTGTTGGAGGTCAAGTGCGGTGCTTCAATGCATCCTTTAGGAATTAGATGCCTCAAAACTTCATTTATGATATAAGACATGGGATTCATTGCTTGATCATCTCCAGGGCCCCAATAATTATACCTATTATTGATACAGCATCACATAGGCCAATGATACCCCTAAAACACCAGTTGTTGTTGGTGAAGGAAACATTCTTATCCCTACATGGTTAGAAGATTCCTTTATCGCTTGAGTTACAAGTCTCATCCATTACCATGTACAAGGACCTAAGACCAGAAGACCTAGATACATAGCACCATAGATACCCATGGAAAGACATGTGTGATTCTTTTAGGAATTATGAATGGCTCTAGATGACTCAATGGTTTCCTTAGAGCCAAAGGCATGGTCTTCATCCCTATAATGCCATCAAAAGGACATAGGACACCTTCATAATTCTCAAAACCACCTAATGGCACCAACATATTGAATCATAGGCCAATGATACCCTCAATAGGCCATGTGTGATTGGTGGAGGAAACCTACTTAGTTTTAGATGTTTAGAAGATTCCTTTAGAGCCTCGGGTTTAGGTCTCCTCCATTAACCATGTCCAAGGCCCCAAGGCTATAAGACTCAGATACTTAGTGCCATAGATACCACTCCAATGTCATGCATGGTGATTCAAGTCAGTGTTCATGGATTTGAATGCATCAATGATTTCTTTAGGGGCAAAGGCATGGTCTTGTTCCCTAGACCATCATTCTTAGGGCCCTGAGACACCCACATATTGCTCAAAACAACTTAATTTCATTGACATCGTCAATCATAGGATAATGATACACTCAAGAGGCCATGCGTGGTTGGTGGATACTACCTCCTTTTCCTTAGATGGTTGGAATATTCCTTTAGGGATTAAGGATTAGGTGTCCTCTACTGAGAATGTCCAAGGCCCCAAGGCCAAAAAACTAGATGCATAGTGCCATGGAAATCCCTACAAATTCATGCATTATTCCTTGATGAAATCTTCACGGATCTAGATTCCCAAAGAATTAATTTAGGGACAAACACATCTAGTCTTCTTCCCTATAATATCATTCCCAAGGCCTTGGCACGCATAGATGTTACTCAAAACCATATAATTTCACTAAAACCCTCAATCATAAGCCAATTCTACCTTCATCAGCCCATGTGTGGTTGGTTGAGGTATCTTTCTTATCCTTGGATAGATAGAATATTCCTTTAAGGCCTAAGGTTGAGGTCTCCTCCCTTGACCATGTCTAATGCCCCAATTCCCAGTGACTTGGATGCATAGAACCATGGATACTTTGTGAAGCCATATGTGGTACTTTTTGACATTCTTAATGGCTTTGGATGCCTAAATGGTTTCGTTTGGGTCAAAGGGATGGTCCTATTCTATAGAATGGAATTCTTACGGCCCCAATATATGTGTGTATTGCTCAAAACCACCTAATGACATCACCATCCCCAATCATATATCATTAATACGCTTAAGAGGCCATGCATGGTTGGTGGAGGTAACCTTTTAAGCCATGGATGGCTAGAAGCTTCCTTTAAGGCCCTATGTTCGGGTCTCTTCTAATGACCATGTTAAGGCCCTAATGACACAAGACCTAGATACATAGTGCCATGGATACCCGCAAAGTCATGTGTGGTTCTTCAAGGCATTGTTCATGAATATATATGCCTCAATTCAATTTCTTTAGGACCAAAATCATGGTCTTCCTCCCTAGAACTTCATTCCTAGCACCCTGAGACATGTACATAATTATCAAAACCACCTAATGGCACCGACATCCTCAATCATAGGCCAATGGTACCCTCAAAAGGCCGTGTGTTGTTGTTGGAGACAACCTTATTATCCCTAGATGGCTAGAAGTTTCCTTTAGGGATTGAGCTCCATGCATCCTCCCAGGACCTTGTCCAATCCCCCAAGTCCCCAATTCTTGGATACATAGTGCCATGGATACCCTTGCAAAGTAACACATGGTGATTGAAGGAATTATTCATGATTTTGGATGCCTCAATGGTTTCTTTAGGGATAAAGGCATGCTATTTCAACTAGAATGTTATTCCCAATGTATCGAGACACATACAAATTTCTCAAACCCATCTAAGTGAATATTCATCCTTAATAATAGGCCAATGATACCCTCAAGAGGCCATGTGTGGTTGGTGGAGGAAACATTCTTAGCCATCCTCAATCATAGGCCAATTATACAATTAGTAGGTTGTGTATGGTTGGTAGAGGGAAAATTCTTACCACTAGACAGTTACAAGCTTCCTTTAGGGGCGAAGGTTAAGGTATCCTCCACTAACCATGTCGAAGGCCCTAAGGCCACAAGACTTAGATATATAGTACAATGGATACCCCTACAAAGTCATGCATGGTGCTTGGAGGCATTATAATTCATGGATTTGGATGCCTCAACGATTTCTTTAGGGATAAATGCATGGTCTTCTTCCCTAGAACATCACTCTCAAGGCCCCAAAACATGTATGTACTGCTCAAAACCACCTAATGACACCAACATCTTCAATCATATGCTAATGATACTCTCAAGAGGCCATGTGTTGTTGGTGGAGGAAACCTTCTTAGCCCTGGATGGCTAGAAGATTCCTTTAGTGGTCGATATTTAGGTCTCCTCCATTGATCTTATGTAAGGCTAAAAGGCCATAAGACCTACATACATAGTGTCTCAATGGATTTGGATGCCTTAATGGTTTCTTTAGGGATAAAGTCATGGTCATCTTCCTTGTAATATCATTATGAAGGCCTTGGGACACCTACATAAGGCTCTTGCTTTACTTGTATGAATCCAGTCAAGGCCTTGAGATCCATCCCTCTACGCAAAAACTCTTGATTATGCTCATATCCAACTATTATGTCAAATATCAACTTAAAGGGTGTATGTTATGGTTCATGGTTTTGATCATGTCTCATTACCGCATTAATATTATGTTAGGGTATACTTCTTTCAATTTCTTCCCAACTATTTATTAAGACCCATTGCTAGTACGCAAAACCACATATTTCCACCCATATCCCACTTTGAGAATAATGATATCCTATACATTGCATGATCTCCTAAGGTGATAGTTTAAGTCATTGCTATTAGCCTGATATGCCTAAAACCATCCTTTAGGCCCTAGTTCCTATAATTCCTCCCATGACTATGTCTAAGGTTCGCATAGCTAGTGTCACTTATATGAATGCTCATATGCCAAGGATAGTGCTTGGATTTCATGGGTGCGGTTTAAATCTTCCCTTAGGGTTTAAGGCCCAAGTTTCCTCTTATGACATTATAGAAAAACCTAAGACCCATGTATACTAGCAAAAAACTCATAATGGTGTCGATTTCCGCATCCCGCAATCCGCAATTTGCGGGACAAAAACTCCAAATGCAAACCAAAGAGTCTGCAATCCGCAATGCGCAAATGCGGGTTGTGGGTTGCGGAATGACCGAAATTTTTAACCAACAACTCATTTCCGCAATTCATAAAAACACATTAGAAATGCATAATTTTGAGAAGGAAAATTTACTAACTTAATTAAATCACATCCAAAAACAGGAAAATGAATGACAAACAGGCTGAACAACCCCAAAATTGATTAAATTACTCTTTGATATGAAGTTGGGGCTCCCATATTTTGGATAAAACATGGGATTTGTTGTGCCTACAACAAATGGCGACTGGCTGGGAAGAACCAGTTATCTCTGTAAATGAAACCCTTAGTTATAAGGCATATATGCCAACCAACTCATTTTTCAACCTACAATCCACATGATCTCATGAAAACACAATCAAAACAACAGAGTTAGTCATATGATCAATACATTCCCATCCAAAACCAATTAATGATAATATTTAATCTAGTAAGGTAGTCTAGGAGCATAACATAAATCCAATACCTTTATGTAGTCATGGAAGGGTAGATTTATGATTAACCTTTGGAATAAACTCAGAGCCATTCTAGAGTACAACACCTGGATCACCTTGACTTTATTAATTATTCATTTATGTACATGTGTATATATATATATATATATATATTTGAAGAAATAAGACTTATGTTGATATAAGGCCATTGCCTTGTCTTGGTGATCAGATGCTGGCAATGACATTCGCAAACCTGATTTGGAATTTGAACAAGCTAGCTCTGTCGGGAGACTCCTTGTCTTTCAGTTTTCTAGACTGAAAGCAATTACCATGGCTTGGTGACCATAGGTGGTAATTCGAGTCAAAATCAAATCCATGATAATGGTAGGGCTGGCTTGTGATAAGGCCCCCCCTTATCCTTATATACAACAAACCATCTTAAAAGAAAACAAAAACTTATTAATGTATAGATTACAAGACACTACCATGGCTTGGTGACCACATGACATTAGTGTTACTCACTGATGTTTTGCAGATCATTAATGGACCGACCTGTGATAGGATCTCCCACCCTCCAGCCAGAGCTGAAAGTCATCTCCCAAGTTTGGTGGCTTGATGTGGAAATGTCATTCCACTTAAACATCTATGAACATACTGGGCTGGCTCGTAATGAGACCCCCCATCTTGTAATCTACTTTTATTAAGATTAATTATTATCAAAGTGATCAAAATGACATCCAAAACAGATAAGTCTAACCGGGCTATGAGAGATTATGCCATTTACTCATGAAACAAAAGGTAAAGAAATATAGTCTGCTCTTCAACTTCAATTAGTCAAACCAATATTTAAAAGATGTTGATAATAGTGGGAAGATATCAATCAAGGCCCTGAAAAAATTGACTGTTTGATTCCATGAAGATCATTTTCTGATATAGGCTGAAATGGAAAAGAAGCTGGCATGCTACCTGAAAACTTCAGATTGTGTTAATTTTAGAGACACACTGATCAACAACCTTTGCCAAATATGTAGACTTATTAAAAAGAAAGAATAATGAAGAAAACAAAACAGTCAATCAAACCAAAGGAAAGAAAACAAACCACACTTTATGTACAAGTGGACCAACATGATCTCCTCAAACAAAGTACTTTTTGAGCAGCTAGACATTCACTGGGTAGGTTTCTGAAGAACCTTCCAGTGTTTGTAACCGGACAGTACCAGGACCAATCTTTTCTATAACAATGAAAGGTCCTAGCCATAAGCGTTGGAACTTAGTGTAATCATTTTTGTCCTTATGTTGCTTGTCCCACTTTAAAACTAAGGCCCCCACGGAGAACTCCCTGTGAGATGAAGACTTCTCATCGAACCACCTCTTCACAAGCTGTTGATGTTGATACAACTTGTTTTTAGACTTTTCCCTGTCCTCCTCTAGTTTGAGTAATGAATCAATTCTGTGCTGGAGTGGGGAAGAGTCACCTTCCTTTATAGACTATGCTAGATGTAGTGACGGTATCATGAGGTTGGCTAGAAAGACAACCTCTTTTCCATAAACTAAGCAGTAAGGGGAGTTGCCAATGGCCGCTTTAGGAGTGACACGGTCTACCCAAAGAGCAATGTATAACTGAATGTGCCAATTCTTGTAATGAGTATCCACTGTCTTCTTTAAGATGTTAATTAAATTCTTATTAGAAGACTCTGCTAATCGATTTCCCTGTGGGTAATAATTGGCAGAAAATTTTAATTTTATCCCTTTTTCAAGGGCATATTGAGTTAATTCAAAAGAGGAGAAATATGAATCATTGTCAAACACTAGGAATTCCGGAGCACCAAACCTTGTGACTATCTGACTTTCCAGAAATGAAATCACTTGGCTTGTGTTCGCTTGTCTAAGAGGGACTGTCTCTACCCATCTGGTAATGTAGTCTGTAGCTGTCAAAATATACTTGTGTTGCAAGGAAGAAGGAGGATTAATAGGTCCGACGAAATCCAGACCCCATTGCTGGAACGGGAATTGAATTGTGATTGGCTGTAAGGGAAATGCAGGCTTCTTCATTTTTCCAGCACACTTTTGACACGGTTCACATCTTCTGGCGTAAGCATAGGCGTCTCTGAACAAATTAGGCCAGTAGTAACCTGCTCTTAAGATCTTGTGGGAAATGTTTTCTCTTGAGAAGTGTCCTCCTGCAGGCCCTGCATGAAATTCCAAAAGAATATTCTCAGTTTGAGCTCTCTCTAGACATCTAAGGAAAACACCAACATAATTTTTTCTAAATAAAACACCATCTATGAATTGATATTGTGCTGCTTTTAATCTCAAGGCTCTGTGTTTTCTAAAGTCAAGGGTTTCAGGAGCATACCCATGAATTAAGAAAAATTCAATGTCATCATACCAGTTAGATGCTTGAGCAGTGATAACATTGACAAAACCTGCTGAGGTGCTTTCTTCTTGCTCCCACTCGACTTGTTGCTTCACGGGATTATTGGACTGAGAAGTAAGCAAACACAAACCTTGGCCTTTCACTATTTTTGTTGGTCTAATCTCTAAATCATATTCTTGCAGAGCTGTCATCCAGTGAGCTCTTTTCTCCCCTAATTCTTTTTGTATCAGAACATTTTTGATAGCTGCATAAGGCACAATTACTTTAGTTCTAGACTTCAATAAGTACGGTCTAAAATGTTTAACTGATTTATAAACCACATAAGCTTGTTTGTCTATTTGGGAGTAATTTAAATCTGCGCCCTTGAATGTTGATCTTATGAAAGAAATGGGAATTTCGAGATCGTCTGGGTGCTTCTATGTAAGAACAACAACATAGGAAAAGTTAGTAGCAAAAGCATATAAAATAAAATCCTTACTAAAGTCAGGAGACATAAGGGAAGGAGCTTCTGCAATAGCCTTCCTCCTCATCTCAGTAAAAGCATTTCATTTTTCATCAAACCATTTATACTGTGCATCCTTCTTAATCATCAATTGTAAAGGTTTAACAATTTGCACAAAATTAGGGATAAATCTGCGAACAAAATTTATCTTCCCTAGGAAAGATTGCATGGCTTTGCACGTACCTGGCAACCCAATCCTTGTGATGGCCTCTGTTCGTTCCGGATCGATAATCATACCTTCCTTTGAAACAATAAATCCTAGTAGCTTGCCTTCAGTCACTGCGAAGATCGATTTCTTAGGACTGAGCGAAATTCCAAATCTTCTGCAACGTTCGAATACCTGTTTCAGGGCAAACAAATGTTCATGTCGTTTTTTTGAACAGATAGTAATATCATCTAAGTATACAACAAGAGAATCATGCATAAGTCCTTTGAAATCTATGTCCATTGCTCGCTGGAACGTAGCACCTACATTTATTAACCCGAATGGCATTCACCTGTGGGAAAAAGTTCCCCAAGGGGTCCTGAAAGTTGTTTTTAACTGATCATCAGGAGCAACCAAGACTTGGTTATACCCTGAAAAACCATCGAGTAGAGAAAAAATTTATGAACCTACAACTCTCTGTAAGAGCTGTTCCATAGGGGGAACAGGGTAATTATCTTTCTCAAAATATTTATTAAGATTTCTAAAGTAAACACAAAGCCTAATGTCACCATTTTTCTTGCGAACTGGTACTAAATTAGCGATCCACTGCATATGCCTGATCGAAAAGATAATTCTTGTTGCAAGGAGCTTTTCCAGCTCCTTCTTGACAGAAGGTTCCAAGCTAGGGTGCATCTTCCTCAGCTTCTGCTGGTAGGGTTTAGTGTATGGCTTCATCAGTATATTATGATGCATGATATTAGTGTCGAAGGTTTTCATCTCGTCGTATGTCCAAGCAAAGACGTCCTTAAATTCTTTGCATAACTTGATAAAAGATCTCTTTTCATCAGGTGAACAGTCAACCCCTAGGTTAATCATGTGAGGGTTATGTTCACTCCCTAAATTCACTTGTTTATAATTGAGAGAAGAGCTCCAAGTCTTACAATTAACCTTCTGCTTGAATTTATCTTGGAGGTCGTAAAAATTTTCTAGGTTGACAATTGACTTAGGAATCAAAATGGCAGTACAAGTAGGATCAGCAAGAGATTTTTCATGCTCAATTTCATCAATGACAACATCTTGAAATGTGTCCTAAGCTGTAAGAAAATCTAGAATCTATTGGTCATCATTAAACACTTTCCAGCTGGTTATATTTTCCGGGGTCGAAGGTATGTAGATTAATTCAATAGAAAAAGTATATGGTGACAAACCTTCTGGAGGTATCAGCCTAGATGCAGTATTAGCTAGCAGGTCAGCATCGAAATTCTGAGATCTTAGGACTGAATTAATGTTAAAAGCAGAGAAGGAATTAGTTAAGTCCCTTACCAAATTTCGATAACTAAGCAAATGCGGAGATATGCAATGAATCTTGTTTCTTACCTGCTTAACTATTATTTCTGAATCTCCATAACACTCAATTACCTAGGAATTCATATCAATTGCTTTCCTGAGTCGCTGGACCAAGGCCTCGTATTCAGCAATGTTGTTGGTACATTCGAACTCAAGCCTGCAGGCAATCATGGTTTTGGTTCCCTTTGGATTGATGAGGACACAACCTGCACCAGCTCCATCTTTAGATATGGAACCATTGAAAAACAAAGTCCATGCATTCAAATCTACCTTAAAATTAGTATTCACGCTATATACATTATGTATAATATCACCTGAGAATGGAACAGATGTAAAATTGACAATCTGAGACTGATTCAGTGCACCCTCAACAGTAGACAAATCTGCAGGTAAGTCTCCAAAAAATGTATCAAAAGTGAAATGTTCCACATGTGAGCTAAAGTATGCAGCAGGCTCACTGGGGTCATTCAAATATGTGACAATTTGCTTCATATAAGGCTCCTTGCCGATCTTTATCCTGTTTGGACTCCCATTGTAAGGAAGCCACAAGTGAGACCAATCGGTTGCAAAGTAGCCCTTAAGTTTTTCCGACCAATCTCTTCTTAGCCACATCCCATACATCTCTGGGATGTCAGCCACAACAATGTCCACGGTCTGGTGGATCCTGGGGTTAGCAGATAGAGTTAACATAACATTCCTTAGTTCCCCTACCACTTTCACTTTGGATCGGTCCAACTGAACAATCTGAGTAGGACATGGCTCCCAAGCAACATTTAATTTCTTGCAAACTGATAAGGGCATTACATTGGATGAGGCCCCTGAATCTACCATACAATTATGAACGTTCCTATTAAAGATCTCAAAAGTTAACAAAAAGGGAGGTGTCTTTTTCCCAACAGGTTTTGGGATGCCGGTTTTGGTGTATGTCTCCAGATTATTGTTCTGAGTCTTCCTAGGTTTGTTGACAATTATGCTTTTAGGCAAACTGTCTCTCATAGCAAGGATATTTAATAGTTTAAATACAGAGATATTAGCTTTCATCTTCTTTAAGTCATCAATCAAGTTGTATTCTAAGTCAGGGATAATTGTATCCTTTTGTATGGTTGTTTTGACTATGTTTGTTGTAGGTGTAGAGGTAGAGGGTTCCTGTGTTGGTTGTCCTTTACTTCTTGTGTTGTATGGATGTTGAACATTAAATACTGTTCTAGGATCCTCTTCTTCCTCAGCCATGGGAAGTTCTGCAAAGAAACTGATGGTATTAACCTACTGGTCTTCTTCCTCATCCAGAGGTTCAGGATCTTGATTCTCTTGTAATTCTTGTTCAGGGTGATGAGGAGAATGATGGGGTTATGAAACTAAGGCTTTGAAGATAGAAAAAATTTCCTCATATTTCAACCCTTCCTCAGGATTGGGTGGGACTTGGTTTTGTTGAGGTTGATAGGGTCTTCTAAACGGTTGTCTATTGAACCCCTTGTTTGTGTTTTGGTTATTAGTGTTAGTTCTCTTGAGGTCAACCATTTCGTTAGAGATCTTCTGGAGTATTTTCTTCATGTCACCCATTTCGAAAGGATCTTTATCCTGTGCCGCAGGTTTTGTGGGAACATCATACTTCTTACGTGAAGTGGAAGGTTGTTCTGCTAAAGCATCCAGGTTATCCTTCAAATCGAAAATATCTTTCTCAACCTGAATGGCCTCAGCGAAGGCCTCTTGTAAGGTTTCTTTGTGTGCCTGTTTAACCCACATAGCTATGGGAACCGGTAAACCTTTCACACAGTATGTAACCAAGAGTTCTTCCTCAGGAAGAAGAGTAATAGGGATTCTATTTTTTAGATATGAAAACCTCTGATTGTAATATTTTACTCTTTCTTTACCTCGGATTTTCATAGAAGACACATCAATTACCAAGTCTTCGGGTGTCTTATCATCTCCAAATTTTTGCATGAATATTTTCTCAAAGTCATCCCTTGAAGTGATAGACCTAGCTTCTAAGGCAAAGTACCAAATTGATGCTTTCCCTTGGAAGGTATATGGGAATAACCTTTTTTTTCACTGAAAAATATAACTTACTATTAATATACGAAATAGTAAATGTTGCCAACTGTCAGAAAGAACCATACATCTCATCACTGCCGAGCAGTACATGTGTCTGAATAAAACAACCGGCCACAGTGCCAAACAGCCACATAGAAAGGACCATAAAAAGTACCAATTGTTCATACATATAAACGTGAACCCCTCCCGTAGGAGAAACAGGTTCAACAGCCCCCAAGTGCCAGCCAAAGAGTCCCAGCAAAAAACCAAGCTCTCAAAAGTAATCAACAGCCTAAGCTGTCATCAAAAAGAAAAATGTCCAGAATGCTAAGGAAACTAAAAATGAACAATAAAGTAAACAATATAGCCGCACATAGGAGTATACAAAAGGTCCAACAAGGAGTTGGAGGCAGCCCCTATGTGATATCTGCACATAGAAACTAACAAGGAACATAAGTATAACATCTCAAATAAGGAAAGACAAAGCAGCAGCAACAAATAACAACATAAAGTAAAGAGCTAAGAAAATCAAGACCAAAGAAGGTGATGAGAGCCCTGAGCAAATAAAGAGTCATCCCGCCAATCCTGCCACATAATGACCCCAAGGGCCGAGGAAAGAGCCTTCTTAGAGAGCGAGTCCGCCACCTCGTTAGCCTCCCGGTACACATGGACGAGGTGAAAGTGAAGAAAATCCTTCAATAATAACTGAACCGCATCCATCCAGTGTTTGAGAAGCAAAACATTTAAGGAGGATTTGCCATTCACCCAGGAGATGATGGAGAGGGAGTCGCCAAAAACCATAAGTTGAGAAATATTCCGTCGACGGGCCCAGAAGAGTAGTAACCAAAGAGCACATAGTTCGCTTCTGGTGTTGGATCCACAGCCCAGATTAAGCCAAAGATGAATGGAGGTAGAATTAGTAAGGTGTATAACAGCCCCAGCACCTCCCCTTCCACCACCACATACAGCAGCACCATCAAAGAAACCACACGGGTATGTCAGAACCGGAGGGGCAGAACGACGATGTCTGTCCAGATTATCGTGAACCCGGGCCCGGCCATGGATTGAGAGAAATTCTTGATGAGCAGCAATTGTTTTAAAGCCAATCCCAGCTAAGAAAGGGGCATGATCCTCAAAAATAAAAAGGTTCCGAGCCTTCCATACCTCCCATATCATAAAATAGGGAAACTCCCTAAAACCGCAATCATGCTGGGCCCAAACGGCAAGACAGTCGCTGAGGGAGCAAAAGTTCCAAAAAAAAGAAATGCCAGACAAGTTCGCAATAAAAGACCAGAGTTCTTTTATAAAAGGACAAGAGGAGAAAAGATGATCAACCGTCTCCCCCTCAGAGCAGCATAAGATACACCAACCCGGGCCACAAAAACCTCGCCGGCAAAGGTTATCCCAAGTAAGTATCCGGTTATGGAGCGCAAGCCAACCGAAACATTTAATCTTGAGAGGCAAGGCCAATTTCCAAATTGATTTATCCCACCAGCTTACCTGGATCTGTGAATCAGCAAATAAAGCATCATAAGCCATTGCCGCAGAGACCCTGCCACCAGCCACATCCCATGACCAAACAAGCCGGTCAGCGCCATCAGAGAGCCTCAGATTAGATTGATACATAGACTTAATATAATCCTCCCATTCGAGCCTCAAAGAACCCACAAGCCCCAGCTGAGTAGCCGATATCCAACGAGGGCGACCGTCAGCACTCCAACCAGCAGCATGATCTAAGGAGTGATAACCATTATAGAAAAGGAAAGTACGCAGTTCCGTCGAGAGAGAGTGTCTCAAAGGCCCCCCTATGAAAGGGTCAAGACCCAGTTTTATATCACGCCCATTGCCAGGCAACCACGCAATCCAGTGCATAATCACACTGTAAGCACCCATCAACCCGTTCCATATGTTTGAGACGCCCACTGTTGAAGGGCGATTGCATCGGAACCATCTTGAGACCGGAGCATTACGCAGATACTTAGCACGAATAACCCTTCCCCAGGTCGATTGATCAAAGAGAACACGCCAGAGGCTTTTTGCATGGAGGGCCATAACAAACATTTCAATATCCTTTATATTCCAGCCTCCCAGATGCCAGGGACGTGCCAAAGCCTTCCATTTTATAAGATGTAATTTTTCCAGGTTTCCTCCGCCCGACCAAAGGAAACTAAAAATCTTTCTTCTTATCAGATTCAGAATAGTTCGAGGGATTTTGCATAGGGAGAACCAATAAACGCCTAAATTCTGCAGAACAGCTTTAACCAGGGTAAGCCTGCCACCCAAAGAAAGATGCCGAAAGCTCCAGTGTCCAAGCCTCAATTCAAATCTTTTAATGAGCCAGGACCAATCATTGATCAAATAATTTGTAGGTTTGATGAAAAAACCCAAATATTTAGTACCAGCCTCGATATCTTTGAAGTTAAGTGGCAGGATATTGCCAATCGACCGCTGAACGTCCTCAGCCAGGGAGTGTTTCAGGAAGAAAGATTTGATATAGCTGATGACCATGCCAGTTACCCTGCAGAACAAATCAAGAATCTGTTTATATGTCACCCATTCGGCCAGAATTCCTAAGCCAAATAGTAAGACGTCGTCCACAAATAAGGAGTGTGTGACAGAAATATCCCTGGTTACTTTAATGCCAACAATCCTATCTTCCATGCGAGCTTTAATGATGGACAGACTTAGCCCCTCAATGACCAGGAGGAACAGTAGAGGAGAAAGTGGGCATCCTTGACGGAGTCCCCGAGAAGCCTTGAAATATTCAGTGGGAATGCCATTGATAAGAATTGCATAGTTGACAGAGTTAATACATGCCATAATCCATTTCATAACCTGCCATGGAAGGCCAATCTGGATAAGAATAAGTCTCAGGAAATTCCAGTCCACCTTGTATATGGGAATAACCTACAAACTACATCCTCATGAATAACATTTCTAAGCCTGATGGCTTGCATGAATGTCTTTATGTGATCAAGTGCAGGTGACTTTTCATCAGGATCGAACTTAGGCAGGCATTTTTCAGGATTTTTAGGGAGTCTATGTTGATCCCCTAGGATAAAACGACATCCTGGTCCAACCAGGGTATGTTTTGACCTTCGACCATTGGTATGTCCTCTAAAGATGAGCTTGAGGATGAATCACTATCTGAGGATTCTTCAGATGAAGAAGATGAAGACGTAGGTCGTGGCAGTGGTGGTCCACCTGTTGTCACTTGTGGTTGATCTTCTTGTGTTTCCCCAAACAATGTGTCAAGGTTAAAATCTGGGATTCGATTGTGGCGGGGTGAATTACGTTGTTCAGGATTTTGGTCACCTGAATTCTGATTAACATAATTATTAGCTTGCGGACCAGTGTTATGGTGATCTTGAATGGCTGCTAGTCCTAGATTACGCTCTCCAACGATTCTTTGTTGCAACCTAGCAACACTATTCGAAGAACTTTTAAGAATCTGTTCGAGTGTGAGGGATCCCCTTGTGGGTGATACAATAATAATATCGACCCTCCTAGTTTCCTGCTCTACGACAGGGGCGCTAGGAAAATTTTGAGAATTTTGTACTGGTTGTTGTGTTGACGTTGAAGCTTGGGTATGGCTACGTGTCACAACCAGTTCTCTTCCTAGAGGAGGTCTGTTTAAGTTCTATTTAGGCATGATTGGTACATGGCCCTCCTTCTAGCGCCATTTATTGATGCCTCGGTTGTGTATGTGTTGGAATGGGGTTCAAGGCAAACAACAGGGGATGAAAACCCAGCCAAAGGCTTCAGATAATCCTACGCAAGTTTTACCCTATCCTCGAGCTGTTTGGTGTGGTTAACACCCACGGATACAAAGGCCTCCGCTGGCACTTATGTGTGTTTGATCCTAGAAAGGATCTGTCTTCCTATAAGGAAAGACAATATTTTTCCTATTCCTAAGAGTTAATCTAACTTGAAGAAAAAAAGAGATCTAATCTAAGTCAAGCCTATTCTAAAAGGAATGATTTGTTTTTGCACAAGACAGTTTGATATGAAAATTACTAAATCTTTTCACCAATTCAAGGAATGATTTGTTTGTGCACAAGACAGCTTGATATGAAAATTACTAAATCTTTTCACCAATTCAACAGACATGCAAAACTGGATCTAGACTCAGTAGCTCAAGATATAATTAGTTAAAGACATTCAACCAATAATAGCTTAAGAATTAAGTGCATACAAGCTTATCCTATATCCATAATGTTAATTGACAAATTAACATCAACTCAACGTTTTCTGTGAATCATTTGCAGAAATAGATAAAATGTTTTAGATAAAGACATTCATTTAAAACATCAATTGCAGAGTCATAAGTTGAGAGAAATATGAACTATAAACCAATGCAGATTACTAATTGCAAACAATAAACAGTATTAGTGGATATGTCGAAGCAAAATCACAATCCATCAAAGACATTTGACAAATTATAACAGAAGAGATAGCTGAAGAAAACTGGCTGTGTATTAAGGCCTGCAAAACATTACATAGTCCGCAACAACAGAGCGTCTCTAGTCTCTTTTGGCGATTCTGTCCCCTAATCATCCATCCCTTGCTATGAGATCTAAAACCGCTTAAATAATAATTACAAAGTAATAATCCAGGATCAAATCTCCCACAGAGCAGGGATAATCAAAACTAAATTATCCTAAAAATGGCCAAGAAAAGGTTGCCTCTTGGCCTAAAACATCTAACAATCCTTATACATAGGAATAATAAACCAATTCGGATCCCAAACTGGGCATTATACAGTTTTTAGAAAGGTTGCACCACATATCCTCGAGAACATCCTATCGTAAGCTGAGGAGAATCAAGATAGATCATGAGCTTTTGAAGGTAGCTAACGAGGGACATATGAAATCTTCCCTGGATTAACAAGAACCAAGGATATCTTCAAAGATCAAAAAATCAGCTAACAGATCATTCTTGAGAGGAATTGCGGGACACACAGGTGGCAAATTGATGATTAAGTCCCGAACAATTGTATTATCTCGATCAACATATTCTTTATCACCCTTCTTCTCCTGGTTGAGAAGGAGTCATTCATATGTGAATTGAACCTCACCATCTTCCTCTTCACTATATGTGCTGTCATCAGAAACATCAATATCAAATGGTGCAGGAACAGGTTCAGAGTATTCCACTGGCTGAGGCTCTTTCTACACAGAGTGCTTGACAGAAATGCCTAAAACTCTCTGCATTTTACTTACAACATGCATTTGTTAGCAGAGCTATTGAAATATCAATCCAAAACTTGCATATATCATCGTAAACTAACAGATTATTCATAACAACACAGGATTTGACATCAATTGACTATAACTAACTGGCATGATTGCACATCTACGATGTGCAGATTGCAATTAACGTTTCTGCGAACGAAATATCAGTCAGTCATGCATCAATTGAAATTTGGCGTAAGATGATGATAGATTTACATAATTACATATGAAATTAACAGTCAAATCTCAGAGTTTTAATCATTAAGCAATCATTGGATTCAAAGACTTCATATCTGATCAAGAATAACGCAGACGAAAACATGATTAACACTTGAAACGACGAACCAAGAACGAAAAATAAAAAAATTCAAATCATTCTTCCAGATGCAATTAGGGCTGTCAGATCATCGTATATCAACAATCGGGATACGAGATGCGGGATGCGGGATTCCAAGTGCGGGAACTTGTTATTCATAAATATGTACACCCTTCCGCAATCCGCAATCCACAAATGCGGGTTGCGGGTTGTGGAACGTAAAACACAATGCGCAGTTAAACCACCCCTCGCATCCCGCAATTGCGGGTTGCGGGTAGTATAAACTACTCTTTATTAAAAAAAGTCTTTCTGCATCCCGCAATCCGCAATTTGCGGGTTGCGGGTTGTAGGACGAAAACTTCAAATGAAAACCAAAGAGTCCACAATCCGCAATCCGCAAATGCGGGTTGCAGAATGATCGAAATTTTTAACCAACAACTCATTTCCGCAATTCATAAAAACACACTAGAAATGCATAATTTTGAGAAGGAAAATTTACTAACTTAATTAAATCACATCCAAAAACAGGAAAGTGAATGACAAACAAGCTGAACAACCCCAAAATTGATTAAATTACTCTTTGATATGAAGTTGGGGCTCCCATATTTTGGATAAAACATGGGATCTGTTGTGCCTACAACAAGGACATGCTTTGCATTCAGTTTGGGGGAGAAGGATTGTGGAAGGATTATTGTGCACTCTATGATATTTTCATTGCTGAACATTCAATGCATTAATATGATACACGCAACATTATTTTCATCCTTAGACTGAGGTGGATTACAATTTAGTTGATGAACTTAATGATTATATCATATGTTGTGTGTTGCAAAAGTGCATATGTTTACAAGCAATTAAGTGAAGATAAGGTGCAGTCCACAAGTGCATGCGTGTTCCAACATTGAAAGAGAAAATTGCAATTGTTAATTTCACACTAGCAGGCAAAACAAAATTTCAGTATATGTTCAAAATTCAGAGCAACATGAATATTTTGGAAGAGACAAACGAGTTGGATCATTTACCTTGAATGCAAGTGAAATCAAATTGAATGTTGCAGCCTGTAGGTAATATTGTTCTTTCTTTTACAAGGGTCAATATCTACTACAGGAAAATCCAAGAGAGGCAGATCACTGGTTGAAAATGCAAATTATTGGTAAACTCAAAATTTTACCAAATTTCCAAGATCTGATTTTCAAGTTGATCAATGGGTATTCAAAGCACTTTGGAACATTATGTTTTTGCTTCCTTCATTCAACAGTGAGAAAGATTGAAAATTCGTTGTGGTTGCAATAGGGTTTTCCATACCTCACGAGTTTCCCAAATTGGATGTATTAAAGGATTTGATCACTGGAACTTGTGTGCAATCGATTTGTTGGTTGTATTAAGCAATGGGTTGCAGATCTTAAAACATTTATCTGCAATATATTGAGCTAATTTCCTGTAGCAGCTTGATTTATTTGTCAATCAGTGCCACTATTCTGGAGATGAATGTATTTTCTGACCTGTAGTTATTGGAATTCTCAAGCAACAAAAGCATAGTGGTCAGACAAAAGCTCTCCTTAGTTTTCATTTATGTTGGTAGAATGGATGATAGTGTCTTATCCAACAACCTGAATGCACATGAGTATAAAACATAGACATGAGTTCATATTTGCTTTTTGTCCATGGATTTTTCTTCATACACCTCTTGATATTTTGTTGAGACAGTCAAGAGTTGAATTGGGCCTTTGAATTTTGACAAACAAATTCTATGATCTATAACTGCAAGCTGATTTTCTTAGAATGATGACAAGATTTGTTGTTTGCCCAAGCGCTCTCTAAATGGCAAGGACAGATTCAAAGCTAAAATTCACAGGTTTGCGTTGTCTTGAGGATACTTTGAAGCATTCATAGTTGGTACACCAAGAATGAACAAATTAAATTACATATGATGCTGGGTTGAAGGCACTATTATACAAACGACTTGTGAATTTGGCATATCAGCGATATGTTTCTCTTTTTGCCATAATTTATCTTGCTAACAATATGGCTGAGCTTTTGTATGGAGTTATTTTGTCTTATTAAAGGATTGCATGCTCTGTTTAAACCAATATAATCAGTTAGTGACCTTCAAGCTCAACACTTGAGGCGGAATCTGTGATCAGTGGGCACTCAGGACATCAAAAATCGTGATGGCTAGTTCACGTTTTATTCATACATGTTTTTGAAAAACAGGGCAGAAATTGAAGTGGGAATATATCCCAAACAGTGACATGGGTCTTCGTGAAATTTGGTGAGTAGGTGCACCAAGGTAAGATGAACAATCCCTCAAAGTTACAGCAAAACCCAGTTCGTAATTTCTGAGAAATCAAGCATAGTCACCTTCAGCCATTTTTCTTTTTTGTCGAAATACATGATGTGGGTTTCTCTAATTTTTGGTGTGGAGATTTATGGGGATAATAAAAACTTGCTTGAAAAATTTCAGCCAAACCCAATTCGTAGTTTGTGAGAAATTGTTTCAGAAGGGTTGCTTAAACAACTGCCGATACACCTATAAAATTTGCTGATACAAACCTATAGTGACTTATTTGCTTATATCTTGAGATTGGCAAGTTGGTTTGATGTGGTTTTTGGTATGGTTAAGCGTGAGATTAATATAAATATGCCTACAAAATTTCAACGAAATCCACTTTGTACTTTGTGAGAAAATTGTTAGAAAGTGACAACAAGGAAGGTCTTCATGCATGCATGTGTCCTTGCATGTAGAAGACTTAAATTGGAGAAGCCAATAAAATGTATTTAATTTATTTTTCCTAAGTTTACTTTGGAAAATAAATTAAAGTGATCAAATTATTGATTGACTTTATGAAACACTTTTTATAAAGTGTAAGTGAAAAATTAAAGTGATGGCCAGATCTAATCTTGGCCATCTAATCTCACCGGAGGATTTCATCCATAGATCTATAGTGAGATTAGGGTTTTCGCTTAGTATTTAGTTATAAAAGAAAGATAAATTGGTGGAGAGGACACACAATTATATTCCAACAGAGACGGAGGAAGAGAAGTGAGAGAGAGAGAGTTTTGGAGAAGAAGACAGAGGAGCATCCATTCAGAGAAGGCAACGCAAATTTGTAGAGGAGAGAGACTGACGGGTTGGCAGAGGTGACTGTACAACAGGTAGGAAGTACAGTCCGTATATCCGTACATCAGGCCGTACGGATCAGTATAGACGTACAACAACATTGGGATCCGTGCCCATTCACAGGTTTTTCTCAGTGATTTCTGTGTGGTACGATTTTTCCAATTAGCCAGAACGAAATCTAAATTGTATTGCTCTATATTTTCTTAATAAAATAAAATCTCATACTGCTGCACTGATTTTCCCATCTTGGGTTTTGTTCGATGGTTTATACCCAAAAATATTGAGTTGTCTCTATTGATGTGATTGCTGCTATATTTCTTTCAGTATTTATGGTTCCGCTACATAGTGAAGAAATCCATGTGTGGTTATTGATATCAATTAATTGACATGCTTTTAGCCCTAGTTGGATTTGAAGGAAATTTACATGGTATCAGAGCTCTTCTGAGCAGGCTGATAGAAAGCAGCAGGTTGGTTTGATAGATCATTGCATATCTATCCAAGGGTTTACATGTACTATTCACTATGGCCGTACAATTGAGAGTTGAGGATAGACTCCAGGGGGCACAAAAATTTCCTACTTGGAAAGAGAGGATCACCGGGATCCTTGATGTCAGTGATGCTGAAGAACACATTGATGATCAAAAGGTAGCTCCCATAGATCTAACATATTTGGCTAGATGGAAGAAGATAGATTCCAGGGCAATGTTGATCATCTTGGATGGGGTGAAGGACCACATAGTCCCTCATCTGTCTGGGAAGAAAACCACATTAGAAATGTGGAAGGATTTGAAGAGTCACTACTAGAGTAAGAATGAAAACTGGAAGATGGTACTGTAGGAGAGATTCTGTAGTACCAGGATGGCCAAGGGTGAATGATCGGTTCCTTATCTTACAAGGCTCACACAGATTAGAGATGAGCTTGGAGCAGTGGGCTTTAAGACTGAGAATGAGGAGATAGTTCGTATAGCTCTCAATGGCTTCTCTAAACCACGGGACGTATTTTTCAAAGGCATGGTGGCTAGGGAGAATCTCCCTGACTGGCAGAGATTGTGGGATGACTTGACACAGGAAGATACCCGAATGGGTCAAGGTTCAACTTTGAATCTAGCAGTACTACACAGATCGTGGATGAAGAGGCTCTAGCCCTAGGAAGCAAAGGAAAGGGGAAGGAAAAGAAGAAGAAGGGTGGCAAGAAGAACTTAGAAATGGAAAAATTCAAGTGCTTCATTTGTCACAAGCATTGACACTTTGCTTCCCAGTGCCCAGAGAGGAAGAAGAAGAACAACAACACACAGATGGCAGGATCTGCAGAGGTGGATGATTTTAGCAAGAGTTTTGATGAGGACTTTTCTTTGATAGCTTGGATGGAAAGTTCCATCAACAACAGTATATGGTATGTGGATAGTGGTGCATCTTGTGAAATGACAAGACACAAAGGGTTCTTCAAGAGCTTGCAGAAGGGTGGAGTAAATATCCATTGAGTTAGGAGATGTTGCGCGGTATCAGGAACAGGGTGTTGGCACTGTTTTGTTTCAGAGGGAGTCTGGAAAACTTATCAGCTTTGTTGATGTGTTATATGTCCTAGGGATGACCAAGAATCTCATATCAGTTTCCACACTAGAAGACAAGGGTTTTCTAGTGACTTTCCGAGACAGGAAAGTATATATCAGGCCACATGGGTCAGATCAGAGATTGGAAAAGATGATTGGGGTTTGGAGCGGGAAGGTTTACAAACTACAGTTTGAGCCTGCAAAGGCTCTGGTCAGTAGCAACAGTAGTGATTGTGAGTTGTGGCATAGGAGGTGTTATCACACAACTTGTAGTTATCCCTAAATGTATCCCATCCAGGATGGTAGAGGTGTAGACAACTAAATAGGTGACCCAAGAGATGCCACGGTTCCCAATGCAAGTTGGGTGTCACGATAACCGAGATACTCTTCACTTTAGATCAATACTAATCAAGATCAAGGGGGAGACCCTAGCCAATCAATGAAGACTAGCTAACCCAATGGTTCATAGGGAAATGTGTAAAGTAAATCAAGGAGACCAATGGTGAGTTAGTCTATGAAAATTAAGTGGACCCAAGGGTTAAGATGTGGCTGTAGAGGCTTAAAGAGTGACAAGTGTTTCAACCAATGAATGACTAAGGCCACTTAAGAGCTTCAACCAATGATTTACACAAGTGGGGCCCACTCCTTAAAAAGTGGAAAATGGTCCAAATGGGGCCCATAAGGTCAAGTTTGAAGTGATATGGAACAAAGGGGTATGCAATGATGTAGATCTATGGATCTAAGATGAAAGAGGCAACGCCCACATATGGGATCTAGCAAAAGATCATCTACCCAAGGAGTGTGAATTACCCAAGGGAGACTAGTGCCTTAATTTGAGGGGGCAAATGGAGTCCAAATTTCACCAAATTGTAGCTCGGGGTAGTTAAGACAAATATCAAGGTGGGTTATGATTATTAGGTCCAAATGCTTGCTAGATCTCCGTAGATATGAGATTGAAAATGCATCTCTCAATGACCCAAGTGGGGCTCAACCTTGAAAATGAGGAATGGGGCCCACAAGGAAAAAATCAAAGAGGTGAAGCACTAGGGGTAGGTTATCAAGTTTGATCTATCCAAATCAAGTGGGATCTCACCTACCCATGTCAAGGAACTAGACCAACTATCCTTCCTCAAGGAGTGCAAATTGCCTCAAGGAGGGCTAGGTGCCTTGGAAAGTGGGTCAAATGGAGGCCTATCACCACCAAACTATAGATCCGAATTGCCATAGATGCTATAGAGGTGGATTTTAAATATTATCCCCAAATCCAAGCGAGGTCCAAGCAGATCTGAAAAAATGTAAAATGAGGGTTTTGATTTTAATGGGGTTTTGTGATCTAAGAGAATAAATGGTTAGGATAGAAGAATATCGTACCTCCTTGAGCATACCTGGAAAATGAAGATGCAGATTGCTTGTGACGAGGATTACTTCCCACAAAGATCAAATGCCAAACTTGATGAAGCCCTTCTTGCCAACGTTTTGCCTCCTTCACCTAAATCGACCTCCCTATTCCTGTCAATCAAGGACACAAAGATCAATCAATTGACAACAATGGAAGTAGATGCAAACACAATAGATGAATAACATGAAATTGTAGGTACAAAGACAAAACAACTCTGTGTAACCCAAAACGACTTGTTGAAGCGAGCAGGGTAGACCTCCCCACCAATGCGAATTCCCCCAAGACGTCTTCTTTGCCTGCAAAAAAGGTTAGTGAAGATAAAATCCAAGATGGCCACCAATGTCTGTTAGTGTAGAGGAAGAAGCATTTGCAATCACCACAAGCATTCCAACTCCAAGATCCAAGATTCCTAAGAAAGTATTTTTATTCCAATAGCCAAGAGCGAAAAATCTATAGATAGTTTTTACAATAGGGGGGTCTCCTCCTTTTATAGGATAATAAAGACCAAAACCCTAAACCATAAAACCACTTTTTAAAACTAGTGGTTGAGATCAAAAGATATAACAATCTAATCAACGACTAAGATGAGCCAATACATAATATCACATGGATCACTCAAAAAGAAGGTGATGCCATGCCTAAAGTCTCTAAGGAGGGTGACGTCACACCTAAAGGGTGGCTAGATGACATGGAGCCACAACATATGACATGGAAAAGACATCTAAAGCACATGGTGGGGCTAGGAGGCATTAATATCCTTCACTAGCATGGCCCCATGGCACAATAATATAAAATATAACTCTATGACATGTCCAAGTAACACAAATGATCAAATCCTGTCCTCAAAATTTGAAAGAGACATGCAATAAAAGACCTCCTGTAGCCACTGTGGACCCCACTAATTGATGCCAACTGATCTGGAAGAATGGGGGTTCACTATGGATGACCTATGAGAAGACCAAGTTCCAAAACCTTGCCTCAATTGCTCAAATCGAATTCCTTAGTGACCTTTTTATTCCAATTTTTAATCCTCCTGAAAACCCTGAAAGTGCCTTGAACTTCCATCCAGGGTGCCTGCGCTGTCAAAATGAGTGTATCAGGCTGTCTGGAAGGGGGATGTAATGGTAAAAACAAGTGGCTGGACCACCCCCTCCCTCTGTAGCACCCTAGGCAACGACTGGCCTCCAATGCCTCTGCTGGATAAGCTGGATCATCATGCCCAAACTGGTCAACAGGTGGATAACTACTGCTACCATGCCCAGGAGTGCCCAAAACTGAAATATAAGTGTCTCGATGGATCCAGAAGACCCAAATCCACTAGAGATGAGTATTCATACGCCATATGATAACCTGTGGGGTCATCTGTAGGGTTCACCATACCCGGACAGTGTAAAATATGATGATTTGGAAATAATAATAAAACTGAAGCATATGTACAACATATGGAATCATCAATAAGTGTATGTGGGGCCATAGATCAACATCCATAAGCACAAGTGGTCCATCTCATCATAGATCCCAAGAATGACCATGGTCAAACTATGTTTGATTAGGTCAAAATGCAACCAAAGACTAGATTATAATAAAAAATTAAGACATGTTCCTTTAATCATATTCACAACTTAACTTAAAGTATAAGCATCATTCAGTGGCAGTTAATACATATATATATAGATATATTTCAACATTGTTTATATTTTACTTGCACAAAAGCTTTAAAGACATACTCCTTCAACGGACATGGCCTAATTGCTAGCAAAGGTTGAAGGCTAAGAAGAAGGTTAGGCAAAAGGGATGACTTGCTCAACTCAACTAAGTGACACTTTAGACGGGGAAATGGGAAGCTACACTCTATGCTGGATAAAATGACAAAGGGAATGGCAGTTCCTCACAAATGGATAAGTTGTTTAGAGAGTGCTTATTCAACTTAGGCATCATGTCTACATCAAGTTGATCCATGTTCATTAGGATCATTCATTTCATTTCCATGGCCTAAAAAGCACAACTAATTGCAGCTTGCATCCGGGGCATATTTATAGTTACGAGGTCAATAATATTTAGATATAGCATTTGTTTAACCATTGCTTTTTAGACCTTTCTATACCCTTTGCGGGTTATTTTAGCAGTTCATTGCTTTAGCCTTTATTAACGTGTGTTGAAAAACACATTCTAGAATTTTAAGTTCACAGGATTTCATAATAGATTTCCAATATAAGTAGTACATGTGCTTTCAGTTTTAGCCAACAACAACACATGTGACTACAAGGAATTATGTGCTAAGCCAAACATCGGGGCAACTGACTAGAGTGATCTAGGCATAAAATCCAACTCACCAAAGGCAAGTTCTGTCACCAACTCAGAGCCAAGACACAAAACAAACATGGATGCGGTCCAACACAGAGGTAGAAATGGGGAAGTCCTCCATATCAAGCAGTCAAGAAGGAAAGTCAAGGTGAAAGCAAAATAAGGAAGGTCATGGGTGGATGGAGTCAAGTGGATGTGGTGCCTAGGATAGCAAACAAAAATGTCATGAAAAACCATGTCCAAGCTCATAGGAGGGTAATGAAACCAACGAGTATTGTCAAAAAATATTAGAATGCAAGTAATACATCCAATTTTATATTTTATAAAATCATCCAAGATATTTCATTTCATTTATTTAGATAGTACTGCCACATCATGAGTCATATACCAAGTCAATTCTATGAAGATGACTAAAACAACAAGATAATAATCCATGATAATAATCACAAGTCCATAGGTCACATCATATCATATCAATAATCATCATCCATAACCAACTGAAACATTGTTGCAACAATAACATCCAAAACTCTAGGCACTGAACTGAAACTATATGGAACAAAAGGTCACATCGGTCATCAAATATAAGCTCCCAAGGCTCAGCCTTGGCACAAGGTATACTCAATGTTTGATATATATACTGCTCTGATCTGAGAGTGATCCCAAATAACTCTGTTTATCATAATTGATCTCTGTAAAAACTAAGCTATGGAAAGTGCATATATCTGCTCAGCAAGAATAGTAGCCCAGCTACTATGGTGTGATAACAGGAGGATGGCACACTTACACCATGGTGCATTGAGGCATCTGAGATAGACATTCATTGGAGTTCCTTCAGTACAGGAGGAGAAGCACAACCACTGCAAGGGTTTTGTGTTGGGGAAGAACATTAAGAAGTCTTAGACTTGGTTCATTCAGATGTATGCGGACCGATGAGCATCCATTCTTTCAGTGGTTACAGTTACTGCGTCACATTCATTAATGACTATTCCAGGAAAACCTGGATTTATTTTCTGAAGGCCAAGTCAGAGGTCTTCGATTGGTTTCGAGAGTTCAAGACTCTTGTGGAGAACCAAACAGGGAAGAAGATCTGGATATTGAGGACAGACAACGATGGTGAGTACACCGGCATAGAGTTCATGGAGTACTGTGCATCAGAGGGGATAAAGAAGGAAGACACTGTTCCTCATACCCCGCAGTAGAATGGGGTGGCGGAGAGGAAGAACAAGACACTGGTGAGTGCAGCTAAGGCCATGCTATTTGATTAGGGATTACCACTATTCCTATGGGCCGAGACATTTCAGACTGCAGTATATGTCCAAAACAGTTGTCCCCACACAACGCTGGGGAGGAAGACACTTGAGGAGGTATTCACAGGTACTAGACCGGATGTGAGTCATTTGCGCATATTTGGGATTATCTTCTATTGTCACATTCATGTTGACACTAGGAAGAAGCTGGATCCTTATGGAGAGAAGGGGATTCTAGTTGGGTATAGTGAGACTTCCAAGGCTTATAGAGTATATTTCCCAGTTCGCAAGAGGATCATTGTGAGAAGGGATGTCCAGTTTGACGAGGACATAGACTTGAGAAGATCTATGGACTTACCAACACAAGAGCAGCCAGCTGAGGACTCAAGAGGATTCAAGTTGGAGGAGTCATAGGTATAGGTTCAGACACATGGAACAGGATCTGGTAGTCAGAGGGAGTCAGGTTGACAGGATCCTCCTATCTTTGATGGGGAGGATGAGCAGCAGCAATAGGAGGATATCCAGTAGACGCAGCAGGCAGACACTAGGCCACGACCTAAGTGGTATAGTTCCACAGTTCAGGATTCCAGGAAAGTGAGTCTTCCAGGGAGATCCTTTAGACGGAGCGTACCATAGATAGACTGTGTTATATGGCACTGATGATAAAGTTGATTGACTATGAACCTTCTAGTTTTGAGGAGGTTGCAAAACATGATGTGTGGAAAGAGGCCATGGTTGAGGAGTATGACTCAATCATGAAGAATCATGTATGGGAGGTTGTTCAGGGGCCATAGGATAAGAAGGTGATGGGATCTAGATGGATCTACAAGGTAAATAATGCAACATACATAAGTGTGGATAAGTACAAGGCACGCTTCGTGGCGAAGGGGTATTCGCAGAAGGAAGGTATTGACTATGAGGAAACCTTTGCCCCTGTCGCTAGGTATTCTTCTATTCAGACTATCATATCATTGGCAGCAGAGATGGGTTGGCACTTTTATCAGATGGACGTGAAGACAACCTTCCTGACTGGAGTTATCGAGTAAGAGGTTTATATTGAGAAGCTAGAGGGGTTTGAGGTGGAGAGTAGAGAGTCTCATGTATGCAGACTGCAGAGAGCTCTTTATGGGATCAAACAGTCACCTCGAGCATGGTACTCGAGGATTGACAGCTATCTACGAGAGATGGGGTTCCAACGGAGTGAGGCAGACCATAACCTATACTTCTTGGTAGGTGAGGTACCTGTTATCACACAACTTGTAGTTGTCTCTAAAGGTACCCTATCCAGGACGGTAGAGGTGTAGACAACTAAAGAGGTGACCCAAGAGATGCCACGGTTCCCAATGCAAGTGGGAGTCACTTCAACCGAGGCAAACTTCACTTTAGATCAAGATGAATCAAGATCAAGGGGGAGACCCTATCCAATCTATGAAGACTAGCTAACCCAAAGACTCATAGGGAAATGTATGAAGTTATGCAAGGAGATCAATGGAGTGAGATTTAGATCTAGAATGATAAGTGGACCCAAGATGGTTATGGCTTGGTTGAGAGGCTTAAGCAAGGGACAAATGTTTCAACCAAGTGTTTGATTAAGGTCACTTATGAGGTTAAGTAACTAGATCTAAAGAAGAGCTAATGCCATGAAAATTACCCAAGTGGGGCCCACCCCTTAAAAAGTGGAAAATGGTCCAAATAGGGCCCACAAGGTCAAAGTTAAAGAGAAAAGGAACTAGGGGGTATGATATAGCATGGATCTATGGATTTGACAAAGAATTAGCAATACCCAAGTATGGGATCTAACAAATGGCCACCTACCCAAGGAGTGCGACTTGCTTCAAGGAGGACTAGTGCCTTAGTTGGAAGGGCAAATGGAGTCCGATGTCCACCAAATTATAGATCGGGATAGTTAAGATGATTATCTAGGTGGGTCTCAAATGTCAAGTACAAGCCATGGTTAGATCTCCACAGATCTAATGCATCACCAAGTGACCCAAGTGGGGCATAACCCTCAAAATGAGGAATGGGGCCCACAAGGTGAAAATAAACAAGGTGAAGTACTAGAGGTAGGTTTTAAGGGTTGATCTATTCAATGAAGCAAAAATCTCACCTATCCATGTCTTGGAAATAGCAAACTAGCCTCCCTCAAGGAATGCGTTTTCACTCAAGGAGGACTAGGTGCCTTGGGAAATGGGCCAAATGGAGTCCAATCACCACCAAACTATAGATCGGGGTTTCCGTGAATATTATTAAGGTGGGTTTTAAATTTTATACCCAAGAGCATGCTAGATCCAAGTAGATCTCAAAAAAGGTAAAAATGAGGGTTTTAACTTTAGGGTTTTTATGACCAATGAAGAAGAAAGGATGGATCTAGGTACATACCTTGTAGAACACACCTCTAATGCTTGTGGCCACTTTGCAAATTGATAACCTTCTCCTTGTGTGTATATTCAAGAGTGATATATAAAGCTCCAAGCCAAATCGTCCTCCTCCTGCAAGACAAGATCTAATGAGAAACAAGCCTAGAAAAAGAATGACGAGAATGATGAAAAGATGAAGTAGAAAGCATCAACTATGTCACAAGGATACAATAATGATACTCCCTTCAACCAAAGACCAAACCATAGCAAGATATGTGGTTTCCCCACAATAGCCTCCCTTGAAGTAGTCCTCCTCTCCACCAATTAAGCCTTCCCTGTAGAAAACGAATTGAATCCCCAAGAACCACAATGATACACAAGAAAAAGATTGTATATTCAACTTGAAAAAGAATACATCAAGACAAGAGAAGTAGATCCACAAGATAGTATTTTTATTTCAATCTTCAAGAGCTCCAAAGGTTCCTTTACAATGAGGGGTTCTCTTCCTTTTATAGGAGAGAAAGACCAAAACCCTAAACCACTTTTGAAAACCAATGGTTGAGATCAAAAGTTATAACAATATAATCAATGGCTAAGATGATCCAACACAACAATAGACATGGATCACTCAACTAAGTGATGACGTCATAGCCTAAAAATCTCTATGAAGGGTGACTTCATACATGGGGGTGGCTAATAACATGTGTGCCATGTTACCAACTATTTTGTACAATAGTTGAACTTCTATTGAGCCTCCAGTTTCATGAACATGATACATGTTCATCTTCAGTGTTCAGAAGTTCAGAAGTCTTTTTTCAAGGCAATTTTTGCCCCTTTTGTAATAAAATGCATGTTTCACACCCCCTTGGGGGAATTGTATAAAGTTGGTCTAAGCATGGTCCTTTTATAAAATACTTGGATTTCCTTAGGTTTAATTACCAGGGTGATACTCTAGAGTGTTTTTTCCTTAGGAATTATGCATTACGCTTCAATCGTGTATAATTCATGAGTTTTTCACTCACACCTCCAAAGTTGGAGTATTTACCATGGTGGTCGAACCTAAGGTGGTTATTAAAGTCTTAATGTCTAGGATTTTTTTACGTGCTATCCATTTATATTGAGTCATGTGGACATGCACTAGGTCCCCTAGGATTTTCAAACATTTTCGATAAAAATATTTTTTCCCGCTTCCCGGGGGTTTTAATGATTTAATTAAAAAATCATAAAAAAAATAAAAGATGGGTTAGGAGGTTGATTTTTCCATGGGGGTGCTCGTTTTCTAACCCAGAGCACCCATAAAACCCCTAAACCCACTTTTCCTAAGTTTTCAGTGAATATTATTCACTTAAATAAAAATTCTCTCTTGATTATTAAAAGAGAATTAAAAAATAAAAAAAACATTCGGAGAAAATAAAAAATCTCCAAAATTGAGGAAAAAAGATAAAATAAAAGGATAAATGACATGGCAATCAGGATTTGGGAATATTCCAATCATCACCTACCTGATTCAGATCAGTATCGGAGCATTACAGACTAGAGAGAGTGATAGCGTGAGTCGCTTAGAGAGGGTGGATTCCTTCTAATAGTAGAAAAGGATAGTTGGTCCAAGGATTCAATTAATGACCAAGAGCAGACTTCGGTCTAAAGGCCAAGTTGCGATAGAGCCGAGGCTAGTCGGAGGGCTAGATGATTCGGTGCTGACGCCGATGCAAAGGAAGCCGACTTCATCAGAGTGGTTGAAGGATAAAGATGACGAAATCCAAGAGGGATTAGAGGGATCGATGGTTGAGTTGCAGAGTTGGTTCGATGTAGGAGAAGATGGACCAGAGGAAAGCTTCATGCGCATAAGTAAAAGGAAGTGACGTCCAGTCATCAGAAAAGCAAGACTGAAAGAGAGATGATGGAGGTTGAAGTCATGGAAGAAGGTCGAACAAAGGATCAACATGGTGGGATAAGTGCAAGCCAACGAGTCAGAGTATGGTTGGGTCGATGGAGTACCGACTGATCATAAGAGGGAAAGTCAAAGGAGATTGACGAGAAGGGAGAGTCGACCAGAGGGATTTTCGACAACTACTGGTGCGAAAGGAATATTGGTTGTCGAAGCCAAGCAGTCGAGCAAAAGCTGTCGATACGTGGTCGACAAGAGAAGAGAAGGTTGGGTGTTGACCGGTTGTGGAAAGCGACACCGACGGGTTGTGGCGGAAGCCAAGAGTGGAGGACGGGACGGACTGGCAGTCGCAGAAGCAGAGTAAAGCCGACAGGATTGTCAAAGGATGATGGAAGATAGTATGGTCGAGGCATAGTTGGGGCCAACAACTGTCAGTAAGTCAGAAGGACGCGTAGAAGTCAAGTAGAGTACTTGGTAGATGTTCGGGGTTGCTAAGGAAGTTATGAGCAGTTATGAAGGTGGTTGAAGGCATGGAAAGTGTCACCACGAGCAGAGGTTGTGCAACACGACATAAGGGGATGACAAGTGCAGGTCTGCGGAATCAGGGAGGATTCAGAGGACAGAGGAAGGGTGTCTCGGGGAATGGAGTGGGCCTCGGGAGCAGCAGAAGTAGTAGGGTAGAAGACTAGTGCACAGGCATAGAGGAAGGGATCGCTCATCGCTCATGGATCATTCATTCTTGCATTCCGCAGAAGACTGAGAGGAGGAGAGGATCACACACAGTGAGAAGAAACACACTGTAGAAATAACCATTAATTCTGTATATTGTAATAGGGTAAGGCCGACTTGTTTAATAGATTGCATGTAACTTGTGATTCTTTCAAGTAATAGAAGAATCCGATTTCTCGGAATTTCCAATTCACACATTGTCTTTGTGAGAGCCCTATGTGTTTGCTTGTGTGTATTGTTAAGCAAGAAGGTCATAGACTTGACCTTGCGCCAAGTGGTATTCGAGCGGCAGTATCCTGCGGATAGGAGAAATTGCGAGTGCGTAGACAACTCCATTTGTGGTTGGGTAGAGTTGTGCGCGCGTCGTGAAAGTCCAGTTGTGATTGGTCGAATGAGAACAACTCCAGCTGCGGTTGGGTAGAGATGAATTCCAACAAAGTGAGTGAAGGGATAACTTCCACAAGAGGTGGAGTAGAGTTGTCCAGAACCAAGTTGCAAAGTAGAGGAAATCTGAGGAAGTGTGAAAGTTGTAGCTCCATAGCTATGGCTGTGGGTAGAGTTACAGTCGAAAGGATCAAGGATCCGAAGAGTGGAAGAACACCAACGATGGAATGCTTGGTGGAATTCTTGCTCGAGAAAAGAAAATCCCAAGTAAAACCTGGGAGATTGAACGGAAAGACGAAGCTCTATTTGAGCCCGTGGTAGACAATAGTTCCATTATCCAAGATGGGTAGAACTATTGAAGAAGGGCCGAAGAGAGACGGACTCAATCGAGGGGTCCAGAAGAAAGCCATATGGTGTAAAAGTACATAAATCCCAAGGTCGAGGGAGCAGACGACCTTGACAAGGATGTGTGATGTACTGAGATAAACAGTACTCAAGGTGGAAACGTGGGAGGATGCAGAACGCATTGAAGAACCTTCCATCCCAGGTGAGTTGATAAAGATTGATGGCAGGGAAGAGAGTCTTCTCGATTGATGATATAGATGAGGTTCGACAACGGGTCAAGCGAAGAATGGAAGTGCTAACTGGGGCTCTAACCAACAGGTGCAGAGGGGAGTCTGCACACGTAGAGGAGTTCAGTCGAGACTTGATAGGAGAGAAAGGGACTACAAAATGTTCCCCGGAGGAGGGAAAGATCTTGGAAGATGTCCATAAGGGGACCCAGCTGGAAGATAAGGCGGATGTCGAAGAAGTGGTCGAGTCATCACAATCAAAGGTGAAGATGGGTGAGGATTCCCATAAACAGTCGGATGAGTATAGCACCAACCAGATGGAAGTGCAGCCAGGTAAAAGGACTGCCGAGGAAGTAATGATTTCAGTCAAAGAAGAGATAAACAAGGTGAAGGTGGACGATGACCTTCACATAAGTGGATATGAAGAGGACGTCAAAATTACCGACGAAGCTGTCGAAAAGAATCCCGACGAGGCTGAGGAAGAAAGCGATAGTAATGTTGTTTCCAACTTGGACGAAGACAGTGGAGTAGCCGCTATGAAAAAAAGGGTTGGCAAGTGTGCCATGAATATCCCAGATGAGGAAGAAACTGACCTGGACAGGAGACATCCATGGTCGGAAAAGAGAAAGCAAGTCGAAGACCAACTTGCAGTGGAAGGTGATTCCATGACAATAGTAGTGAGTCTATTGTGGATAGAGAAAGAACTTGTAGTCGAGATGTAAGCCACCAAGTCCAATGCGACAGGTGAAGTGGGAAGAAGATCCCAAGAAAGAGTTGGGTTAGTCGAGGAGATGTCGATTTTTTTTTCGATGAGAAGCAACACCTCGAACAAGTCAATGAGTCTGCAGAATGAGTTGTCATGACAGATAACGTCAACCACAAAGACCAGATGGAACCGACGATTTTGAGAAAGGTCAGACATGGGTTCAACAAGAGAGAGAAGAGACGGGATGAACATCGAGTTGAGGGCCATCCGTGCGATTGGAACTGGACAGGGGTTTCCAGTGGAGAAGATAGTTGGGTGGGGTGACTGTTGGGATGGATTTGCGTACTTCATCGATATTGGCGACAACAGAGGATGCAGCCAAGTATGGAGGAGGAATGATACCATGGTCTAAGCCATGAAGAAAATTCCCAAATCTAAAGTGAATGTACCAAGTTGTATTTGGTACTAAGTTTGGCATCGACTCCGATGAAAATGGAAGTTCAGAACCGAGGACCTAGTTCTTTTCGTACCCTGGGATTCTGATGTAGGGGCATCCAAACCCAAGGAAAAATAGTAGGACGTGACTGACAAGTAATTCCCAGAGGACAATCGACGACCTCTAGGATGAAGGGCAGTAGTCAACAGAAGGTAGTGAGTTGTGGGGTTTCCGACCACTGGGGGTCGATGGCCGACACTCGACCAAGGTGATGGAAATGGTCAGAGGTGATATCGAACAAGACAAGGAAGCAGTTGGGAGTTGACAGTGACCGATGGATCCGGATGGAAGACTGAGAAGAGAAGTCGACAACATACAGTCGATGAGGATTGGTTGAGGTGGATACCAGAGAGAGTGATAGTGTGAGTCACTCAGAGAGGGTGGATTCCTTCTGATAGGATAAAAGGACAGTTGGTCCAAGGGGTTAATGAATGACCAAGAGTATACTTCAGTCGAAAGGACAAGTTGAAATAGAGCCGAGGCTAGTCGGAGGGCTAGATGAGTCAGTGCCGATGCTGACGCAAAGGAAGCTGACTTAATCAGAGTGGTCGAAGGATAAAGACGACGAAGTCCAAGAGGGATTAGGGGGATTGATGGTCAAGTCACAGAGTTGGTTTGATGCAGGAGAAGATCGATTAGAGGAAAGCTTTGTGCGCATAAGCAGAAGAAAGTGACATTGAGTCGTCAGACCAGCAGAATCGAAAGAGAGACGATGGAGGTTGAAGTCACGGAAGAAGGTCAAACAGAGGATAAACATGGTGGGATAAGTGCAAGCCAACGAGTTAGAGTATGGTTGGGTCGATGGAGTACATAATGATCATAAGATGGCAAGTTGAAGGCGATCGACGAGAAGGGAGGGTCGACCAGAGGGATTGTCGACGACCACTGGTGCGAAAGGAAGATTGGATGTTGAATCCAAGCAGTCAAGGAGAAGCTATCGATGCGCAATCGAAAAGAGAATAGATGGTTGGGTGTCGACAGGTTGTTGGAAGTGACACCAACGGGTTGCGGCGGAAGCCCAGAGTGGAGGACGGGGCAGACTAGCAGTCACACAAGCAGAGTAAATCCGACAGGATTGTCGAAGGATGACGAAAGACAGTATGGTCGATGTAGAGTTGGGACCGACAAATGTCAGTAAGTCAGAAGGACGCGCAAAAGTCAAGCAGAGTACTTGGTAGTCTTTCAAGGTTGATAAGGAAGTTATGATTAGTTATGAAGGTGGTTGAAGGCACGCCAGGTGTCAAGACAAGCAGAGGTTGTGCAGCATGGCAGAGGGGGCTGAAAACTGTAGGTCTGTGGAATCGGGGAGGATTCGGCGGACAGAGGAAGGGTGTCTTGGGTAACGAAATGGGACTCGGGAGCAGCACCAGCAGTAGGGTAGAAGACTGGTGCGTAGGCACAGAGGAAGGGATCACTCGTCACTCATGGATCATTCATTCTTGCATTCCGCAGAAGACTGAGAGGAAGAGAGGATCACACATAGTGAGAAGAAACACACTGTATACAGAACCATTAATTTTGTATATTGTAACAGGATAAGGATGACTTGTTTAATAGATTGCATGTAACTTGTGATTCTTTCAAGTAATAGAAGAAGCCAACTTCTCAGCATTTCTAGTTCATATATTGTCTTTTTGAGCGCCTTGTGTGTTTGCTTGTGTGTATTGTTAAGCAAGAAGTTCGTAGACCTGACCTTGCGCCACCCAACCTCTATGCTCACCTACAATCATCTATTCTCCCTTCAAATTTGCATCCTTGTCTCTAAATTCGAATTTATGGGTTATACATGGTCTCGTCATGGACAACAATAGGAAGCTCTATGTAGTGTAGCAAAAATGTATGAGGGAATTATAGAATGATTGTTGACTCCAACGGATAGGAGATAATGGTGAAAAGACAACTGACATAGATTCTAACCATAAAAGAAAAGGAATTTTTGACAACTACAGAACTAATCTCTAGCTACTAACATAACTGTCACAAAATTCCATTCATCCCCATGCTTCAATAATTGCATGAGGTGAATTTTCCCACCAAACTCACACATGTATTCAATGATTGGGTTTAATAGTCAAGGTGAAGTAATTGCCTCATTTAAATCACATGGTAGCAATTAGATGAGTTCTATAATTGACACTTGGAAACAAAGGATTTAGTTTCCCATGGGTTCCCTTTCCTCTTCCCCTATGGTGGAATCATAACCCCTATCGTGCTCTTTACATAGACAAATTAAACCATTTTATTATTTTCTTACATACTATTTACATATTTTTCGAAGCGTGATATGCCAACCACATGGTCCAAATAAAAATACACTACAAGGAAAAGAGCCTATAGCGGAGGTCACAGTGGAGGCTTTTAGTGTTACAAGATTAACAAAAAATGTCAAAAAAACCTCCGCTACAACCTCCGCCAATGGTAGCGGATGTTTTAACGAAGGTTATTACACATACATTTATAACTAAAAAAACTTGTCGGCTGTATTTTTTAGCGGATTTTTTTAATTTGTGTACTTCGTTTAAATTATGTGCACCGCTACGTTACAAAAAAACAGATCGATGTGGTACAATGTAAATAATATGCACCGGTGCATTCAAACAAAATAAGCACCGTAAATAACCAAATTTATCTACCATCAATGGTGCTTGAGAATAGATTATACACACTGATGCTTGCGTACATCATAAACACACCGGTGTGATATGTCACATCATTTGCACTAGACAATTTTTTATATTTTTAAACTTTACCAGTGTTATCCATTTACTTAAGCGCATCGGTGCATTCCATTATAAAATGCATCGGTGGTTACAACCTATCAAAATCACCCTGTGCATTTAAACAAATAGGATGCTCCGGGGCGCTTATACACAAAAGGAGCACTGGTGCATGCAGCATTTCATAGTTCTCAGTGTGTATAACCCATTGGAATGCACCACTGCGAAACACTTATGGAAATGCACTAGAGAAGACATCTGGCACGTGGGAATCTTTATTTCAATATTTAATGGTGAGTTTAATTTACATAAACTCGCTAGTGCGAAGTGTTCATGTAGACGTGTCAGTGCTTCTTCGATTATCAAAAGCACCGCATATGATAGATCGAAAAATGGTTACTAACATTGCAATCAAATATATATACATATATATATATTGTATTTTTTATTTTTTTGATTCCATTATTCATCTAAAATTGAAATATATTTTTATAGTAGTATTCATTTCAATTTTTTTGATTGCATTTGTGAGTTTTATTAGTGTTTGAGTAGACGCACTAGAGCAACATCAATTATCAAAATCACCACATGTGATTCTTTGAACAATGGCTACTGACATTGCAGTCAAATATATATATATATATATATATATATATATATATATATATATATATATATATGTTTTATTTTTTTAATTCCATTATTAATTTGAAATTGAAAGATTTTTTATAGTACTATTCATTTCAATTTTAATTATTGTGTTTGTTTGGATTAATTTCTTATATCATAGATGCAAGCATCTATTGTAATATTTAATCATTCATACATTTAATTACCAATGTAATGTTTCACATGTAAAATTTGACGATAACATTGAAGAATGCAATAGAATAAGAAAATGTATTTTATTATATATCAATAAGAGTGTCTTTGTCATACAAAATAGAACAACATAGAGATAACGATAATCAAAACGTCAACATGCATGTAATTGCTAGTACATTATTATACAAAATATCTGATTTTCACATAAAATTATTTCAAAATATACAACAAGCTACAACAGCTTGCATTAACCTCAAAATTAAATACGGATCATCTTTCTTCGCTGGAACTATTATCAGTGCTCGAGCCACTTGCATTAATTGGGTTATTTGGATGAATCTTTTGTTGATTGGCTTGATTGTTTTTCTCTTCTTGAGATTCCATCTGCAAACATAAAAATAAAGTGTATTGAGTGTATATTCTACATTGTCAAGAATAATGAGAAATAAAATAGATAGTATACATGAATGTAAAGTGAAAATCGACATACCATAAAAAGAATTGATTCATGAATGATACACATTCTTTCAAAACCAAATCTCATGCCTTCTATCAACAAGTTTGTTATTGGATCCACTCCATACTTTGTTTCTTGCAAGTTTTATACCCCATCATAAATCATAGATATAATATAAATGATTATTTTTGTTCTATTAATTATAAGATGAGAGAAGTAAAACAACATAGATATATTAACTTACAAATTTGACAATTAATTCTTGATATGCCAACATATACTCACAACCCTTGATTAAACCAATGCCAATCAATTCTTTTGATGGATCCTCTTTGTATGTTGACATCTGTTTCAAGACATCCAAGGATTGTGAGTGGAAACAAAAAAAATTAAATATACAAATCACAAGCACTATGAAATATTCATTTCTTATAAGGTAATAACAAATACTCACAAACTTTGCTATCTACCCCTTTTTTCCTTGTCGTTCGGTCTTGTGTGCTGACTGGGTTCCATTTTATTTTCTTTTCTGCAACAAAAAAATTGTAAATTAATATTTAATGTTGAATTAATTAATGAGATGTACATAATCCTAAAAATCATTGATTTCATACATTTGAAGCATGTTGTTGTTCAGATGGCTCCTCTTGCGATGCAATTATCTTCATTTCCTTGACCATCTCCTTGTACACTTTCTTGGACACCCCTTTTGGCATATTTCACATATCACCTCGTTCATCATTTGGGATTTTCATATTCTTTCTAGAAGTGTAAAATCACATTAAACTATTTTTCTGTTGATATGATAAATAAATATAGCAGAATTAAAATTATTTAAGGAATGACGCTTTGTAGTAGTCATAGATACATATTCTACATAAACATGTTTAGGAATATTATTTTTTAAATGATTATTTTTTGTTGTTGTATTTTTTTTCTATCACAATTCTGACAGGTCTCATTGACCATTGCTCTGGGAACGCCTCTTGTAGTTTACATATGACCTGATTTTTTGAATCATTTGATTGGTTTTTGTATTGTAAGTGAAAACTACATATGTACGTTCTTTCCACTGTATCCCTTATAGTATTATAAAATTATTTGCCCCTTCTATTAATTTCCAGCACCACTCCAGATGAGCTAAGGACCAATTGATCATCATTTGCATTTTCCATATTTTTTTTATGATGACATTGACTTCAATTGATGTTAGTCCCTACATAACATTCAACATATGTGAATTAGATTATTTGAAACATATATTACTAGTGAATATTCTTAAGTAAATTATTACTCCTTTTCCTTTCATGTTTACATTAGTGAATGCAGAAATTGATGCCATCAATAAGTTAGTTCTTTACAATGCGAAGGCAACACAACCATGGGTCACATTGTATGAAGATAAGAAAAGGAAATTGGAGAGTGACAGGTAAGATTTTAGGTGGTTGAATGGTAGAAACATGTCTTATCCTGATCATTTAAAAGAAAATATGCCAACAATATGTCCCTATAGTTGGGTGGATGACTATATCAGAGAGAATTATGGCACATTTGGTCGTTACCTGCATGGTGAAAAGGATGCACTAAACATAGGGATTAGGTGCAACAAATATGAATAACCTCTTCGTCTACATTATTCATTTTATAATGCACGTTTGAATTATAACATGTATTATGTTTTTATTAATCTCAATTCTTCACATTTTTTAGGTGCATTTGTTCCCATCCATGTGGGAAAATGAACATCATTTCTGCACTGATGTGCATATGGCCATTGTGTATGTTTTCATGATGTCCATGGTTTCCCGGGAGTATTCGGTTCAAATTTGACCCCCTTGTGCAAAATTGGCATGGCCTTCATTGAGCAAAACCCTGGTTATGAAGATGGCACAATAGAACTGCTTATGAGCGATTGAGTCACGGTAGGGGTGGGGGGAAGCTAAAACCTAGAATCAAGAATCCATTAGAATCGAAGGCTTCATGAATGGAGTCATGGTTTTGGTTCTATGGCCATTTTTTCCTAGCACCCCGTGGTCATTAAGGGACACTTTGAGAATTTGCTCCAGGGGCACATAACCCAAACCGGTGAGAGGAACGGGCTTCTGTCAGCTCCCAAATTTTCATATGGCCATTGTATACATGTTCACGATGGCCACCTTCACACGGGATCCTTTGATTCAAAATTTACCCCCTTGTTCAAAATTGGCATGGCCTTCACTGAGCAAAACCCTAGTTCCAGAGATGGAACAATAACACTATTTCCATGCGATTGATTCATGGTGGGGGGGGGGCAGTTGTAAATCAATGTCCCGAATCCATCAAAATCGATGGCTTTAGAACCAGAGTCACGATTTTGGTTCTATGGCCATTTTTTCTTGGCACCCCCGTGGTCATTCAGGGACACTTTGAGAATTTTCTTCGGGTGCACGGAACCTGAACCGGTGAGTGGAACGAGGTTCTGTCATCTCCCACATGTGCATATATCCATTGTGTATGTGTTCACGATGGCCATAGTATCCCGGGAGAATTCAGTTCAAAATTGACCTCCTTGTGCAAAATTGGCATGGCCTTCACTAAGTAAAACCCTAGTCCTGGAGATGGCACAATAACACAATTTCTGGGCTATTGAGTCATGGTAGGGGGGTCCCCCAGCTACAAAACTGTGTCCCAAATCCATCGGAATTGACGGCTTTGCGATGAGAGTCACGGTTTTGGTTCTATGGCCATTTTTTCCTGGCACCCCGTAGTCGTTTAGGGACACTTTGAGACTTTGCTCCAGGGGCCTGGAACCCGAACTAGCAAGCGGAATGGGATTCTGTTAGCTCCCACATGTGTGTATGTCCATTTTGGATGTGTTCACGATGGCTATGGTCTCCTAGGAGCATTCAGTTCAAAATTGAACCCCTTGTCCAAAATTGGCATGGATTTCATTGAGCAAAACCGTAGTTCTGGCGATGGCACAATATCACCATTTCTGGGAGATTGAGTCACACTAGGTGGGGTCCCCTAGTTGGAACCCAACATCTTGAATCCATCAGAATTGATGACTTCACGACCAGATTCACGGTTGTGGTTCTATGGCCATTTTTTTTGGCACCCCATCGTCGTTCAGTGACACTTTGAGAATTTGCTCCCGGGGCACGAAACCCAAACCGGTGAGTGGAAAGGGGTTCCTTCAACTCCCACATGTGCATATGGCCATTGTGGATGTGTTCAAGATGGACACATTCTCCTAGGAGCCTTCATTTCAAAATTGACCCCCTTATGCAAAATTGGCATGGCCTTCACTAAGCAAAACCCTAGTTCTGGATATGTAACAATAACACAATTTCCCGGTGATTGAACCCTAGTAGGGGGATCCCATAGTTGAAAACCAACATCCTAAATCCATCGGAATTGACGGATTCACGACTGGAGTCACGGTTTTGGTTCTATGGCCATTTTTCCTAGCACCCCATGGCTATTTAGGGACACTTTGAGAATTTGCTCCAGAGGCACAAAACCCAAATCGGCGAATGGAACGGGGTTCCGTCAACTCCCAAAAATTCACATGGCCATTGTGGATGTGTTCATGATTGCCACAATCTCTCAATATCCTTCGGTTCAAAATTGGCCCCCTTGTGCAAAATTGGCATGGCCTTCACTAAGCAAAACCCTAGTTCTGGAGATGACACAATAGCACCGTTTCTGAGTGATTGAGTCATGGTAATGGGGGTCACCTAGATGAAACCCGACTTCTCGAATCCATCGGAATCGATGGATTTGTGACTGGAGTCATGTTTTTGGTTCTATGGCCATTTTTTTGCACCCTGTGGTCATTTAGGGACACTTTGAGAATTTTCTCCAGGGGCACGAAACCCAAACCAACAAGCAGAATGGGGTTTCGTCAGATCCTACATGTTCATATTTCTATTGTGAATGTGTTCATGATGGCCACAATCACCCAAGAGCCTTCGGTTCAAAATTGACCCCCTTGTGCAAAATTGGCATGGCCTTCACTTAACAAAAACCTAGTTCCAGAGATGGGAAAAGAGCACTGTTTCTGGGCGATTTAGTCACGATTGGGGGGGGGGGGAATAATACCCAGCATCCCTAATCCATCAAAATTGATGACTTCACGACTGGAGTCATGGTTTTGGTTCTATGGACATTTTTTCTTGGCACCCCGTGGCCATCAGGGACACTTTGAGAATTTGCTCCCGGGGCACAAAACCCAAACCAAAGAGAGAAACGGGGTTCCGTCAACTCCCACATGTGCATATGGATGTTGTGGATGTGTTCATGATGGCCATGGTCACCCGGTATCCTTCGATTCAAAATTGAACCCCTTATGCAAAATTGGCATGGCCTTCACTGAGCGAAACCCTAGTTTGGTAGATGGCACAATGGCACCATTTCCGAGCGATTGAGTCACGATGGGGGGTGTCCCCCAGCTGAAAATCGGTGTCCCAAGATAATTGGAATTGATGGATTCATGACCATAGTCATGGTTTTGGTTCTATGGCCATTTTTTCCTGGAACCCCGTGGCCATTTAGGGACACTTTGAGAATTTGCTCCAGTGACATAGAACCCAAACCGGCAAGTGGAACGAGTTTCCGTGAGCTCCCACACGTGCATATAGACATTGTGTATGTAATCACGATGGCCAAGGTCTCCTAGGAGCCTTCAATTCAAAATTGACCCCCTTGTGCAAAATTGGCATGGCCTTCTGCAAGCTAGGGTTTATTTATTGTGTATGTGCATGGTCTTATGTGTGTATGTATGGGTAGATATTTGTATATGAGAGTGTCCTTTTTTCATGTATTTTTGTTTGTTTGTAATTTTTGGTGGAAATGTGCATGCATTTTTGTGTGCACCATGAAAACTTGGAAATGTGAATATATTTGGTGTGTGCAAATAATTTTTCCAAATTAAATAATGCACATTGTTTGTAATAATTCAAAATATTTGAAAGTAATATTTAGGTGTGTAATTGTGTTTGAAAAGATGATGTTGTTTTTTAGATTATATTGATATTTATATGGTTTTCTATGTGCAAGTGTGTGTGAAATCTTTGTCTATGTGTGTTTTTTCAACATGTAAATTTTTGTATATGTGTGTTTTTTTTAAATGTAATTTTTTGTATATGTGCATAGATATTTTCCTATGTGAATGTATTTTTTGTATGTTTATGTATAAATCTTTTTTGGTGTGTATTTTTTTGTAGTGTAAATCTATATGTATGTGTATATCTTTAATATGTGTGTAAATATAATTATGTGCGTATCACTTGTGTGTGTTTGCATGTAAATGATGTATATATCTAGGGGTGGTATGTGCATAGGGGGGAATCCTCATTGATCCTAGGAGAACTCAATAAATCAAAATATCATGGGGTTTATAGAATGCTTCAAACAATAAAGTAGAGACTTAAATGCTCTCCGTCAAGACATCGAGATCACCTTTTCATCGAACATAAGGAACCTTTTGGTATTTGGGAACTTCGCCATTATCATTCATCACTTACACAACAATTCCATATCCAATGACAACTCTTTAGAAAAAAATGTTAAAATAATAAGGATAAAAAGCCACTATTTCAAATAATTTCATTTTTTTCACATCTTACCCTCAAACAATCCTTGAACATTGAAAATGATCAATTGGTCAACCTTGCCATAATGTTAGGTGAAGGGGGTTATAGGAAATGGGGTCGATTCAATCCTCCACATCCCTTAAGTCTTTAAGGTCTAATGCATGTGTTCGCAATGATGAATAGGCCATGTCTCATAAGCATTAAATGACACAAGGGAAGGACAAATGATGCATCAAGGCACACCCCCTCCTTGCACATGCCCTAGTTCATGTGAACTATAGGCTATATAGAGTTTATATACAAGATAGGGTTTGTGTAATATAGGGTTTTGTTGATGCCTCAGTTGTGTATGTGTTGGAATGGGGTTTAAGGCAAACAATAGGGGATGAAAACCCATTCAAAGGCTTCAAATAATCCTACGCAAGTTTTACCCTATCCTCGACCTGTTTGGTGTGGTTAACACCCACGAATACAAAGGCCTCCGCTGGCACTTGTGTGTGTTTGATCCTAAGAAGGACCTGTCTTCCTATGGAGAAAGACATGAATTTTCCTAATCCTAAGAGTTAGTCTAACTTGGAAAAGAAATCTAATCTAAGTCAGGCCTATTCTAAAAGGAGTGATTTGTTTGTGCACAAGATAGCTTGATCTGAAAATTACTAAGTCCCTTCACCAATTTAACTGACATGCAAAACTGGATCTTGACTCAGTAGCTTAAGATATAATCAGTTAAAGACATTCAACCAATAATAGCTTGAGAATTAAATACATACAAGCTTATCCTGTATCTAGAATGTTAATTGACAAATTAACATTAACTCAATGATTTCTGTGAATCATTTGCAGAAATAGATAAAATGTTTTAGATAAAGACATTCATTTAAAACATCAATTGCAGAGATCAGAAGTTGAGAGAAATTTGAACCATAGATCAATACAGGTTATTGATTGCAAATAATAAACAATACTAGTGAATGTGTTGAAGCAAAATCACAATCCATCAAAAACATTTGACAAATTATAACATAAGAGATAGTTGAAGAAAACTCATTGCGTATTAAGGCCTACAAAACATTACATAGTCCGCAACAACAGAGCGTCTCCAGTCTCTTTTGGCGATTCCGTCCCCTAACCATCCATCCCTTAAATCCCTTAAATAATAATTACAAAGTAATAATCTCAGGATCAAATCTCCCATAAAGCAGGGATAATCAAAACTAAATTATCCTAAAATGGCCAAGAAAAAGCTACCCCTTGGCCTAAAACATCTAACAATCCTTATACATAGGAATAATAAACCAATTCGGATCCCAAATTGAGCATCATACAGTTTTTTTTTAGAAAGATTGCACCACATATTCTTGAGTAAATCATGTCGTAGGCTGAGGAGAAGCAAGATAGATCACGAGCCATTGAAGGTAGCTGGCAAGGAAGGAATGAATTATTCCCTAGATTCACAAGCACCAAACATATCTTCAAATACTGAAAAATCATCCAACGGATTTTCTTTGAGAGGGATTGCGGGACACATAGATGGCAGGTTGATGATTAGGTCCCGAACAATTATATTATCTTGATCAGCATCTTATTTGTCACCCTTCTTCTGCCTATTGAAAAGGAGTCGTTCATATGTGAATTGAATCCTATCATCTTCCTCTTCAATGTCTGTGCTATCATTCGAAACATCAGCATCAAATGGTGCAGGGACAGGTTCAGAATATTCCACTGGCTGAGGCTCTTTCTCAACAGAATGCTTGACAGAAATGCGTGAAACTCTTTGCATTTTACTTACAATATGCAATTGTTAGCAGAGATATTGTAATATCAATCCAAAATTTGCATATATCATCGTAAACTAATAGATCATTCACAATGACTCTTATAGAAAATAAAACGACAGGATTTGACATCAATTGAGTATAACTAACTCGCATGATTGCACATCTAGGATGTGCAGATTGCAATTACCGTTTTTGCGAGCGAAATATCAGTAAGTCATGCATTAGTTGAAGTTTGGCATAAGATCGTGATAAAATAACATAATTACACACGCAATTAGTAGTCAAATCTTAGAGTTTTAATCATTAAGCAATCATTGGATTCAAAGACTTCATATCTGATCAAGCATAACGTAGAGTAAAACGGGATCAATGCTTGAAAACAACGAGCCAAGCATGAAAAATCAAAATTCAAATAATTTTTCCAGATGCAATCATGGTCGTCGGATCATTGTACATCAACGGTCGGGATGCGGGATGTCAAGTGCGGGCACTCTTTATTTGTGAATATGTACACCCTTCCGCAATCCGCAATACACAAATTGTGGGTTGCGGGTTGCGGAACGTAAACACAACGTGTGGTCAAAGTTCTTCCCGCATCCCGCAATTTACAGGTTGTGGGACGTATAAACTATTGTTTATTCAAAGGGTCTTTCTGCATCCCGCAATATTCAATTTGTGGGTTGCGGGACGAAAACATTACGTGCAATTTTCTACAAAACTCTTTCCACATCCCGCAATTCCGCAATTTGCGGGTTGCGGAAGGAAAAAATTCAAATGCAAACAAAAGTGCCCGCAATCCGCAATCCGCAATTGTGGGTTGCGGGATGATCGAAATTTCAACCAAAAAGACTTATTTCCGCAATTCATAAAAACACACTAAAAATGTTTAATTTTTTAGAAGAAAAATTTATTGACTTAATTAAACCAAATCAAAGGAAGAAAAATGAATGAAAAACAAGCTGAACAACCCCAAAATTGATTAAGTTACTCTTTGATATGAAATTGGGGCTCCCATATTTTGGATAAAACATGGCATCTGTTGTACCTACAACAAATGGCGACTGGCTGGGAAGAACCAATTATCTATGTAAATGAAACCCTTTGTTATAAGGCAGATATGCCAACCAACTCATGTTTCAACCTTCAATTTACAAAATGATCTCATGAAAACACAATCGAAACAACCGAGTTAGTCATATGATTGATACATTCCCATCCAAACCAATTAAAGATATTACTTAATCTGATAAGGCAGTCTAGGAGCATAAACATAAATCCTCTCCCTTAATGCAATCATGGAAAGGAAGATATATGTTTAACCTTTGGAATAAACTCAGGGCTATTCTGGATTAAAATACATGAATCACCTTAGCTTTATTAATTATGCGTTTATGTACATGTATATTTATTTTTCTCCTTTCTTTTTCTTTTCTTTTTTTTATATAAATAAGACTTCTACTGATATAAGGCCATTTCACTAACTTGGTGATCAGATACTGGCAATGCCATTCACAAACCTGATCTGGAAACTGAACAAGCTAGCTCGATCAGGAGACTCCTTGTCTTTCAGTTTTCTAGGCTGAAATCAATTACCATGTCTTGGTGACCATAGGTGGTAATTCCATTCCAAAACAAATCCATGATCATGGTAGTGTCGGCTTGTGATAAGACCCCCCTTTTCCTTATATGCAACAAACCATCTTAAAAGAAAACATAATTAATTAATTTATAGATTACAAGACACTACCATGGCTTGGTGACCACATGACAACAGTGTTACTCACTGATGTGTTGCAGATCATGAATGGACCGACCTATGATAGGATCTTCCATCTTTCAGCCAGAGCTGAAAGTCATCTCCCAAGTTTGGTGACTTGATGTGGAGATGTCATTCCACTTAAACATCTATGAACATAATGGACTGGCTCTTAATGAGACCCCCCAGCTTGTAATCTACCTTTATTTTAAAAGATTATTATTCAAAGTGATCAAAATGGCATCCAGAATAGCTAAGTCTAACTAGGCTATAAGAGATTATGCCATTTACTCATGAAACACAAAGTAAAGAACTCTAATTTTCTCTTCAAATTCAATTAATCAGACCAATATTTAAAATATGTCGATGATAGTGGAAAGATATCGATCAAGGCCCTGCAAAAATTGACTGTTTGATCCCATGAAGAGCATCTTTCTGACATAGGATGAATGGAAAAGAAGCTGGCATACTACTTGAAAAATCTAGATTGTATTAGTCTCAGAGAAACACTAATCAACAACCTTTTCCAAATGTGCAGACTTATTAATAGAAAAGAGTCATGAAGAAAACACAATAGTCAATCAAACCAAAGGAAAGAAAACAAACCACACTTTATGTACAAGTAGACCAACATGCTCTCCTCAAACAAAATACTTTTTGAGCAGCTGAACATTCATTGGGTAGGTTTCTCGAGAACCTTCCAGTGTTTGTAACCGGACAGTACCAGGACCAATCTTTTCTGTAACAATGAAAGGTCCTAGCCATAAGCACTGGAACTTAGTATAATAATTTTTGTCCTTATGTTGCTTGTCCCATTTTAGAACTAAGTTCCCCACAGAGAAATCCCTGTCAGATGAAGACTTCTCATCAAACCACCTCTTCACAAGCTGTTGATGTTGATACAACTTGTTTTTAGACTTTTCCATGTCCTCTTCTAGTTTGAGTAATGAATCAATTATGTGCTGGAGTGGGGAAGAGTCATCTTCCTCCACAGCTTGTGCTAGCTGTAGGGAAGGGATCGTAAGGTTGGATGGTAAGGAAACCTCCTTACCATAAACCAAGTAGGAAGGGGAGTTTCCAATGGCCTCTTTAGGAGTGACACGGTCTGCCCAAAGACTATTATATAACTAAATGTGCCAATTCTTGTGGTGAGTAGCCACTGTCTTCTTTAAGATGTTAATTAAATTCTTATTCGAAGACTCTACTAATCCATTTCCTCGTGGATAATAATTGGCAGAAAATTTTAATTTTATCCCTTTTTAAAGGGCATATTGAGTTAATTCAAAAGAGGAGAAGTACGAAGCATTGTCAAACACTAGGAATTCCGGAGCACCAAACCTTGTTACTATTGAATTTCCTAAATGAAATTACTTGGATTGTGTTTGCTTGTTTAGGAGGGACTACCTCTACCCATCTGGTGAAGTAATCTGTAGCTGTCAAAATATATTTGTGTTGCAGGGAAGAAGGAGGATTAATAGGTTCGACAAAATCCAGACCCCACTGCTGGAACGAGAATTGAACCATGACTGGCTGCAAGGGAAATGCAGGTTTCTTTATTTTTCCAGCACACTTCTGACATGGTTCACATGTTCTGGCATAAGCATAGGCATCTCTGAACAAAGTAGGCCAGTAGTAACCCGCTCTTAAGATCTTGTGGGCAGTGGTTTCTCCTGAGAAGTGTCCTCCTACAAGTCCTGCATGAAATTCCAAAAGAATATTCTCAGTTTGAGCTTTCTCTAGACATCTAAGGAAAACACCATCAAATTTTTTTCTAAATAAAACACTGTCTATGAATTGATAAGGTGCATCTTTTAATCTTAAGGCTTTGCGTTTTATAAATTCCAGGGTTTCAAGAGCAGACCCATGAATTAAGAAAAATTTAATGTCATCATACCAGTCAGATGCTTGAGTAGTGATAACATTGACAGAACTTGTTGAGGCGCTTTCTTCTTGCTCCCACTCAACTTGTTGTTTTAAAGGATCATTTGACTGAGCGGTAAGCAAACACAAACCTTGGCCTTTCACTATTTTTGCTGGTCTTATCTCTAAATCGTATTCTTGCATAGTTTTCATCCACTGAGCTCTTTTCTCCCCCAATTCCTTTTGTATTAGAACATTTCTGATAGCTGCATAAGGCACAATTACCTTAGTTCTAGACTTCAATAGGTACGGTCTAAAATGTTTAACTGATTTATAAACCAGATAAGCTTGTTTGTCTATTTGGGAGTAATTTAACTTTGCGCCCTTAAATGTTGAGCTCATGAAAGATATGGGAATTTCGATATCGTCTAGATGCTTCTGCGTAAGAACAACAACGTAGGAAAAGTCAGTAGCAAACGTATATAAAATAAAATCCTTACTGAAGTCAGGAGACATAAGGGCAGGAGCTTCTGTAGTAGCTTTCCTAATTTTAGTAAAAGCATTTCGCTTTTCATCAAACCATTTATACTGTGCATCCTTCTTAATCATCAATTCTAAAGGTTTAACAATTTGCGCAAAATTAGGGACAAATATGCGAACAAAAATTATCTTACCTAGGAAGATTGCATGGCTTTGCGCGTACCTGGAAACCCGATCCTTGCGATGGCCTCTGTTCGTTTCGGATCAATAATCATACCTTCCTTCGAAACAATAAAGCCTAGTAGCTTGCCTTCAGTCACTGCAAAGATTGATTTCTTAGGGTTGAGCTAAATTCCGAATCTTTTGCAACGTTCGAATACCTGTTTCAGGCAAACAAATTTTCATGTCATTTTTTCGAAAAAATAGTAATATCATCTAAGTATACAACAACAGAATCATGCATAAGTCCTATGAAAGCTATGTCCATTGCTCGCTGGAACGTAGCACCTGCATTTATCAACCCAAATGGCATTTGCCTGTAGGTAAAGGTTCCCCAAGGGTCCTGAAAGTTGTTTTTAATTGATCATTAGGAGCAACCAAGACTTGGTTATACCCTGAAAAACCATTGAGGAAAGAAAACATTTCTTAAGAACTATTCCATAGGGGGAACAGGGTAATTATCTTTATCGGAAGCTTTATTAAGATTTATAAAGTTAACACAAAGCCTACTATCACCATTTTTCTTGTGAACTGGTACTAAATTAGCTATCCATTGTGTATGTCTGACCAGAAAGATAATTCTTGCTGCAAGGAGCTTTTCCAACTCCTTCTTGACAGAAGGTTCCAAGCTAGGGTGCATCTTCCTTAGCTTTTGCTGGTAGGGTTTAGTGTCTGGCTTCATCGGTATATTATGATGCATAGTATTAGTGTCGAAGGTTTTCAGCTCATCGTAGGTCCAAGCAAAGACGTCCTTAAATTCTCTGCATAACTTAATAAAGGCTCTCTTTTCATCAAGCGAACAGTCAACCCCTAGGTTAACCATGTGAGGGTTCTGTTCACTTCCCAAATTCACCTTTTCATAATTGAGAGAAGAGCTCCGAGTCTTACAATTTACCTTCTCCTTGAACTTATCTTAGAGGTCGTAAAACTTTTCCAGGTTAATAATTGACTTAGGAATCAAACTGGCAGTGCAAGTAGGGTCAGCAAGAGATTTTTCATGCTCGATTTCATCAATGGAAACATCTTGGAACGTGTCCTGAGCTATAAGAAAATCTACTATCTGTTGGTCGTCATTAAACACTTTCCAACTGGTTATATTGTCCGGGATTAAAGGTCTGTACATTAATTCAATAGAAAAAGTATCTGGTGACAAACCTTCTGGTGGTATCAGCCTAGATGCAGTATTAGCTAGCAGGTCAACATCGAAATTCTGATATATTTGGACCGACTTAATGTTAAAAGCAGTGAAAGAATTAGTTAAGTCCCTTACTAGATTTTGATAATTAAGCAAATGAGGAGATATGCAATTAATCTTGTTTCTTACCTGCTTAACTATTATTTCTGAATCTCCATAACACTCAATTACCTGGGCATTCATATCAATTGCTTTCCTGAGTCCCTGGACCAGGGCCTCATACTCAACAATGTTGTTGGTACATTCGAACTCTAGCATGCAGTCAATCATGGTTTTGGTTCCCTTTGGATCGATGAGGACACAACCTGCACCAACTCCATCTTTAGATCCAGAACCATTGAAAAACAAAGTACATGCATTCAAATCTAACTTAAAATTAGTATTCACGCTATATACATTATGTACAATATCACCTGAGAATGGAACAGATGTAAAATTGACAATCTGAGACTGATTTTGTGCACTCTTAGCAGGTGAAAAATCTGCAGGTAAGTCTCCAAAAAATGTGTCAAAAGTGAAATGTTCCACATGTGAGCTGAAATATACAGCAGGCTCACTGGGGTCATTCAAATCTATGACAATTTACTTCATATAAGGCTCCCTGCTGATCTTTATCCTGTTTGGCCTCCCATTCTAAGGAAGCCATAAGTGAGACATGTTGGTTGCAAAGTAGCCCTTAATTTTTTACGACCAATATCTGCTTAGCCACATCCCATACATCGCTGGGATATCATCCACAATGATATCCACAGTCTGGTGGATCCTGGGGTCAGCAAATAGAGTTAACACAACGTTCCTTAGTTCCCCTACTACTTTCACTTTGGATCGGTCCAAATGAACAATCTGAGTAGGACATGGCTCCCAAGCAGCATTCAATTTCTTGCAAACTGATAAAGGCATTACATTGGATGAGGCCCCTAAATCTACCATACAATTATGAACGTTCCTGTTAAAGATCTCAAAAGTTAACAAAAAGGGAGGTGTCTTTTTCCCAACAGGTTTTGGGCTGTTGGTCTTGGTGTATATCTCCATATTATTGTTTTGAGTCTCCCTGGGTTTGTTGACAATTATGCTTTTGGGAAAATTGTCCCTCATAGCAGGGATCTTCAAAAGTTCAAATACAGAGATATTAGCTTTCATCTTTTTTAAGTCATCAATCAAGTTATATTCTATCTCCGGAATAAGTGTATCCTTATGTATGGCTGTTTTGACTCTGTTTGTTGTGGGTGTAGAAGTATAAGCTTCTTGTGTTGGTTGTCCTTTACTCCTTGTGTTGTATGGGTATTGGACATTAAATATTGTTTCAGGCTCTTCTTCTTCCTCATCCATAGGAAGTTCTACAAAGAAACTAATAGTATTTACCTGTTGGTCTTCTCCCTCATCTAGAGGTTCAGTCTCTTGATCTTCCTGTAGTTCTTGTTCTGGATGTTGAGGAGAATGATGGGGTTCTGAAACTAAGGCTTTAAAGATAGACAAAATCTCCTCAGAGTTCAACCCTTCCTCAGGATTGGGTGGCACTTGGTTTTGTTGAGGTTGATAGGGTCTTCTAAATGGTTGTCTGTTGAACCCCCTGTTTGTGTTTTGGTTTTCAGTGTTAGTTCTCTTGAGGTCAACCATCCCATTAGAAATCTGTTGTAGAATTTTCTTCATGTCACCCATTTCGAAAGGATTCTTATCCTGTGCAGCAAGTTTTGTGGGAACATCAGTTTTCTTACGTGAAGTGGAAGGTTGATCTGCTGAAGTATCCGGGTTATCTTTCAAACCAAAAATATCTTTCTCAACCTGAATGGCCTCAGCAAAGGCTTCTGGAAAGGTTCCTTTGTGCATCTGTTTAACCCACATAGCTATGGGAACCGGTGAACCTTTCACATAGTATGCAACCAGGAGTTCTTCTGCAAGAAGAAGAGTAATAGGGATTCTATTTTTTAGATATAAAAACCTCCGATTAAAATCTTTTACTCTTTCTTTACCCCAGATTTTCATAGAAGAGAGATCAATTACCAAGTCTTCTGGTGTCTTATCATCTCCAAACTTTTGCATGAATATTTTCTCAAAGTCATCCCATGAAGTGATAGACCTAGCTTCTAAGGAAAAGTACCAAATGGATGCTTTCCCTTGGAAGGTATATGGGAATAAACTACAAACTACATCCTTGTGGATCACATTTCTAAGCCAGATGGCTTGCATGAATGTCTTTGTGTGATCAAGACAAGGTAACTTTTCATCGGGATCGAGCTTAGGTAACCATTTTTCAGGATTTTTAGGGATTCTATGTTGATCCCCTAGGATAAAAACGACATCCTGGTCCAACCAGGATCTATTTGACCTTCAGCCATGGGTATGTCCTCTGAAGATGAGCTCGAGGATGAGTCACTATCTGAGGATTCTTTAGATGAAGAAGATGAAGACGGAGGCAATGGAGGTGGTGGTCCACCTGTTGTCACTTGTGGTTGATCTTCTTGTGTTTCCCAAAACAATGTGTCAAGGTTAAAATCCGGGAGCAGATTGTGGTGGGGTGAATTATGTTGTTCAGGATTTTGGTCACCTAAATTCTGATTAACAGAATTGTTGACTTGTGGACCAGTGTTCTGGTTATCTTGAATTACTGCTAGTCCTATATTACGTTCTTCAGCGATTCTTCGTTGCAACCTAGCAACACTATTAGAAGAACTTTTGAGAATTTGTTCGAGTGTGATGGATCCCCTTGTGGGTGATACAATAATAATATCGACCCTCCTAGTTTCCTACTCTACGATTGGGGTGGCAGGAATATTTTGAGAATTTTGTATTGGTTGTTATGTTGATGTTGAAGCTTGGGTATGGCTATGTGTAACAACCGGTTCTCTTATTGGAGGAGGTCTATTTAAGTTATGTTTAGGCATGTTTGGTACATGGACCTCCTTCTAGCGCCATTTGTTGATGCCTCGGTTGTGTACGTGTTGGAATGGGGTTCAAGGAAAACAACAGGAGATGAAAACCCGGCCAAAGGCTTCAGATAATCCTACGCAAGTTTTACCCTATCCTCGAGCTGTTTGGTGTGGTTAACACCCACGGATACAAAGGCCTCAGCTGGCACTTTTGTGTGTTTGATCCTAAGAAGGATCTATCTTCCTATGGTGAAAGACAAGAGTTTTCCTAATACTAAGAGTTATTCTAACTTGGAAAAGAAATCTAATCTAAGTCAGGTCTATTCTAAAAGGAGTGATTTGTTTGTGCACAAGATAGCTTGATCTGAAAATTACTAAGTACCTTCACCAATTTAACTTACATGAAAAACTGGATCTTGACTCAGTAGCTTAAGATATAATTAGTTAAAGACATTCAACCAATAATAGCTTGAGAATTAAATACATATAAGCTTATCCTGTATCTAGAATGTTAATTGACAAATTAACATTAACTCAATGTTTTCTGTGAATCATTTGCAGAAATAAATAAAATGTTTTAGATAAATACATTCATTTAAAACATCAATTGAAAAGATCATAAGTTGAGAGAAATCTGAACTGTAGATCAATACAGGTTATTGATTGCAAAAAATAAACAATACTAGTGAATGTGTTGAAGCAAAATCACAATCCATAAAAAACATTTGACAAATTATAACAGAAGAGATAGCTGGAGAAAACTATTTGTGTATTAAGGCCTGCAAAACATTACATAGTCCGCAACAACAGAGCATCTCCAATATCTTTTGGCGATTTTGTCCCCTAACCATCCATCACTTGCTATGAGATCTAAAATCCCTTAAATATTAATTACAAAGTAATAATCTCAGGATCAAATCTCCCACAAAGCAAGGATAATCAAAACTAAATTATCCTAAAATGGCCAAGAAAAAGCTGCCCCTTGGCCTAAAACATCTAACAATCCTTATACATAGGAATAATAAACCAATTCGGATCCCAAACTAAGCATCATACAGTTTTTTTTAGAAAGATTGCACCACATATTCTTGAGTAAATCCTATCGTAGGTTGAGGAGAAGCAAGATAGATCACGAGCCGTTGAAGGTAGCTGGCAAGGAACGAATGAAGTCTTCCCTAGATTCACGAGCACCAAACATATCTTCAAATACCGAAAAATCAGCCAATGGATCGTCTTTGAGAGAGATTGTGGGACACATAGATGGCAGGTTGATGATTAGGTCCCGAACAATTGTATTATCTTGATCAACATCTTCTTTGTCACCCTTCTTCTGCTTGTTGAAAAGGATTCGTTCATATGTGAATTGAATCCTGTCATCTTCCTCTTCACTGTCTGCATTGTCATCCGAAACATCAACATCAAATGGTGCAAGAACAAGTTCAGAGTATTCCACTGGCTGAGGCTCTTTCTCAATAGAATGCTTGACAGAAATGCATGAAACTCTCTGCATTTTACTTACAACATGCAATTGTTAGCAGAGATATTGAAATATCAATCCAAAATTTGCATATATCATCGTAAACTAATAGATCATTCATAATGACCCTTATAGAAAATAAAACCACAGGATTTGACATCAATTGAGTATAACTAACTGGCATGATTGCACATCTAGGATGTGCAGATTGCAATTACCATTTCTGCGAGCGAAATATCAGTCATTCATGCATCAGTTGAAGTTTGGCATAAGATCGTGATAAAATAACATAATAACATACGCAATTAGCAGTCAAATCTTAGATTTTTAATCATTAAGCAATCATTGGATTCAAAGACTTCATATCTAATCAAGCATAACACAAATTAAAACTGGATCAACGCTTGAAAACAACGAGCCAAGCATGAAAAATCAAAATTCAAATCATTTTTCCAGATGCAATCATCGCCGTCGGATCATTGTACATTAATGATCGGGATGAAGGATGCAGGATTGCAAGTGTGGGCACTCGTTATTTGTGAATATGTACACCCTTCCACAATCTGCAATGCGCAAATTGCGGGTTGCAGGTTGCGGAACATAAACACAATGTGTGGTTGAAGTACTTCCCGCTTTCCACAATTTGCAGGTTGCGGGATGTATAAACTACTGTTTATTCAAAGGGTCTTTCTGCATCCCACAATCCACAATTTGCGGGTTGTGGGACGAAAACCTTACGTGCAATTTTCTACAAAACTCTTTTTGCATCCCGCAATTCCTCAATTTGCGGGTTGCGGAAGGAAAAACTTCAAACGCAAACAAAAGCACCCGCAATCCACAATTGCGGGTTGCAGGATGATCGAAATTTCAACTAAAAAGACTTATTTCCGCAATTCATAAAAACACACTAAAAATGTATAATTTTTTAGAAGAAAAATTTATTGACTTAATTAAACCAAATCAAAGGCAGAAAAATGAATGACAAACAGGTTGAACAACCCCAAAATTGATTAAGCTGCTCTTTGATATGAAATTGGGGCTCCCATATTTTGGATAAAACATGGGATCTGTTGTACCTACAACAAGTTTATATACACATTGATAAGCTACATAAGTTCCCAACCATGACTAGGAATATCTTGGGCCTTGCGTCCCTATGATCCAGGGTATTTTTTAAGGATTATAAAAATATACTTAAGTATAGTATTCTAGGCGATTATTTTAGATTGAAAAAATATACATATGTAGATTGGTAGGCGAATATTAAATATGAAATCTACAATTTACTACTGAAACTTGTAAATTTTGGCGAATATTATGATAAAAAAACATATTTTATGTAAATATAGGCGATATTAGAGTCTAAAAATGACCAAATAACGAATTTATTTTTTGAAAAAAACCCCCCAAAATAGCCAATTGGCTAAAATTCGCCCCTAAAGATTTCCCTGCTATGATCTGCCCGAGGACAATGATGGGCATTGTTTTTCATTTGAAATTAATAGGACGTTAGCTAACTCCATTCACAGTCACAATAGCCACACCTATTTCCCAATCCTATGTTGGGGCATGTAGTCTCCATTGCTTAAACCTCCAAAGGTCAAGTATATCCCTAGTTATCATCTCAAGGGACACATAAAATTTGTCCAATAACTACTTAAGGTGTTGAATTTTACCATGAAACTTTCATCCTTACATTGTGATGTATACAAACTAGTTGGATCTTATTAGAATGACATTTTACAATCAAAATGCATTTGATAATAAAAAATAATTTAAATAATATTCATTATGTCAATTCTAAATCTAGAGTGACACTTAAACCTAACAAAACATCCATGCTAAGAAAAACACATTGCGAGAGGGATGTTGGTCCCTTCACAAGGAAACATTCCAAGTGAAGGGGATGGGGAAGTATTTTTCATATTTTTGACCACGATGATGATATCATAGTTTTTTCACACCTAAGTACGATTGACAAGTCCTTATTTATTGGTATATCATCAAATATTAAACATTGGTGGAAATAATTATTTTTATAGTTCTATCATTGGTTCCAAATACTAAGATCATGCTCAAGTGAGTATGTTTTGTTACAGTTCAAACACAATAGTTTTTTCAATCAACCATCCAAAAATGACTATATGAGGCCACTAGAGATCAAAATTTATCTATTTCATCATAAACAAAGGAAATCATATCAAAATCCATTCAAACTCAACCATTTGTATTAAAAGCATAATGTTGTTTATTAGGAAACTAGACACAACAAGAGACAACAAGATGCAAATAGAGACAACATGCATATAAATCACATAACTGAAAATCCATGTACATCCAATCTACAAAACTCATCCAAACATATAAATTTTCTAGCAAACAATGGAACATTGTTCCCAATGTACACATAATGGCAACTCGTGCCCTATAAAAAGTTTGAAAACTCGTTCCCTAGATCCAAAATACATGGCAACTCATGCCCACCCCTAGCCCTCCTGGACGCATATACGAAATCAATCTTCCTCGTCTTGGAGTTAGTGAAATCTTGGGCCTTCTTTCGTCTAGGAGTAGACTATCTCTTCAAGCTCTGAAACAAATGATATAAGATATCATCATTTTCAAGCATTTGTAACAATTAACACATTTATAAAATGAAAGTAGAATCCAAATCTTAAATAACTCAGCAATGATGGGAATGGGAGATGTGAGCAATGTGTCCTCCTCAATATAATGAGCCTCTTAGCAATTCCATCCTACAACATTTACAACAATCATTTCATTGAAAAAAATAGTTGCTTGAAATAATTTTCGTTAATGCTTCACAATATTTTTATAAATTAATTTAATTCTCACCGTGAACACCTCAGGTAATGGAGATGATTGGGCTTCAAGGATAATAGGTGGAGAAGTTGGCTGGACAACCTTCTATGATGCAATAATGAGGGGGGGAGTATATGTAGCTGCAACAACTACAGGTGCAACCATTGTAGATGTATGAACGGATTCTACAAGAGTAGTTGCCAAAATAATAGCGGGAACTAAAAAGGTAGGGTGGAAGAGGGCATGGTGGTATGGGGTGGACAAGGATGTCATGGATGATGAACCCCTACCAACTGTAAGATAGAGGGGATCGACCTAAAAGGGCTAAAGGGGATGTCGATGGATGGTGGATGGGAGGGAAATCTTGAATAGAGGGAGGAGGATGGATCCAAGGGGGTATGTGGACGAAAGGGGGAGGCTAGATGGAAGGGGGGATTTGATGAATGGGGGAGGATGGATGGAAGGGGGGGATTGGAAGAATGGGGGAGGATGGATGGAGGGGGGAGGATGGAAGAAGGGGGGGAATTATGGACGAAGGGGGGAGTATGGACAGAGGGGGGATGCTGGATGGAATCGAGCAGGTGGATGGAGGCAGGGGTATGGATGGAAGCAGGGGGAGAGATTCATGGGAGAGGGTGGAAAAACATGAATAAAGTGGGGAGGTGGAACGGTGGCACCTTCATACACATTTGTAATACCATAGTTTAGTAGAAAAAATCAACACCTTATATGGTGAATTGCCAACCCCTGGTGGAGATGGTTGGTCATCATAGTATGTACATACTTGTGGACACCAAAATGTGTGCACGTTATGAACATATTAAACAAGTAATTATTTAGGAAATCCAAATATTAAAAAATAGTTTAGGAACTATCACCATGTATTTAATAAATATAAATAAATAAATAATAGAAATGACATAAGCAAGTAATAAAAATGATGCAAAAGTAAAGTTAAAAATTGCAGTAACAATATTGTGTGAGTTACCAAAAATACCTTTGTGTGAGGTGCCGCAATTTCAGTTGCAGTTTCCATTGTTGCATCCAAGTTGGGAGATCGTACGTTCTCCCATGATGGTGTCTCAACTCTAAATAAATTTACATTGAAATAATAATTTAAGTCATACACAAATACTTGAAAATTACTTTAAAAATTCTCAAGTGATGATTGAAAAAACATTAAAAAAAGTGTTAACCTACTCCATATAGAAGCCTTCGATTGGGTCAGGGCAAGTGTGCCCGCAATGGGGACAAATATGTGGCATTGTTTCCGTCGAACTAGAAGGCCCAACCTGGCTACCACCAGTCACTAGTCTATCCCGACTCTGTCGTGAAGGATCTACACTTGAGTCTCTCTTAGGGTCAACCTATCTCTCCACTGTAGTCACTGCTACAAATGCAGTGTGTCTAAGTAGTCCGCGTGCAATGTTCCTCATGGCCCCCTCGATATGATCAAGTCTGCGGGGTAACTGAGGTGGTTGGGGAAGGGGGGTATGCTCATTCCTAGGATCGGGTGGCCCTCTCAATGGGTTCCTCCTAGAATCCAGATGATCTTAAGTAGAGCCAACCCCAACACCTTGGAACTCGGTAATGTCAAAATAGTTGACATGTAAATTGAGCACAAGATCGACCTACTTCCAAAGGAGGAACCTCTCTATTATTGCATGGAGGTTTATCGTAAACCATAAACCACCTATGGATCTAGTTGTGCCTCCATGGTTGGAAATGACACCAATCCATGCAAACACATGACTTTCTAGTATCTGGTGGTTGTTGTGTTCTTGGATTGATGAACATACTATATAATTGGGCCTTTGTAATATTTAATGCTTTTATCTCTTCCTTAGAAATGCCAGTGGAATAATACTCTTGCATCCTATCTCTATATTTAGATATGTCTGTCAACTAGCAATATGCATGGTTAAGGGATTCAATTGAGCTCTCAATTGAGATAGAAAGGGACAATCGGGATGGTTTCCCTGTGTTTCTTAATTGTCGGGTGTGCACTTTCATTTCGTTTAGGTAATGGCTCAAGTCATCATGGTCCAAATTTTGTTGGGTTCAAGATTTATATTTTCTTGTGCTTCTTGGGTTCACTGGAATCCATGTTAACATTTTATTCATTCATTGCATAGGTTTATACTCTACAAATGAAAAAAAATCCAATTTTTCAATAATTTGGGAATTATAAAAAAATTAATAAACAATAAAAAATCAATAAAAGCATGACCATTACCTATACAATGCAATGTATGATCGCTCAATGGATGGATTGATGTAATTGGTGAGTGGGGCATTCCCTTGGTCCACATACGCGTCAGCTTGATGAATAAATCTCCCTTCGGCCATTTGTAAATGAAATGTGCCACGAGCGTGCTTGTTTTTTTAATTGTGTTTAACAGGTCCATGTGCATGCCCTTGGGTGCATACGTGATAGCAATGTGCAAGCGCAATCAATGCGCACATGCCCCGGTTCGGTACCGAACCTAGCTGCGTGTCCACACTTCTTTAGGTGCATGCATGTGCCTGAATTTTTCCGCTAGCATAGCCCCATTGCAATGGTTTTGGGGAGCATCTTTGTGCACCCACCCATGAGCATTGTTAACAAAACCATGAGTACTTCACGAGTACTTAAGGAATTGTGAACATTATTGGTGGGACAGTGAAAAATGTTGATGGAACCATGAATAATGTTGACGGAATAATGAGCACTATTTAAGGAACCATGAGAAATACTTAAACCATGGAAATTTTATGCCAAACCATGATCAATGTCTATGAAACCACAATGGTTAAAGAACCTTGAACAAATTTGGTAGAACTATGGACATTTCATGGTGAACCATGGGCACACTCTATGGAGTCGTCATGAAGATTTGGTGGTGGAAACATGAGGTCTATTTATGAAACCATGAACAATGTTGGTGGAACATGATCACAATTTACATAACTAGGAAAAGGTAAGGCACTATGAACAATGATGGCGGAAACATGAGCATTGTTCAAGGAACCATGAACAATGCTAATGCAACCATGAGAAATGTTTACAAAATAGTAAATCAACCTTGAACATTTAGTGGTGGACTAAGCATGGTCATTGTTTATGTCATGGTGAATGATTATGATGGAACCATGAGATCGCTGTTTACATAACCATGAATAATGTCGATGGAACCTTTTTTACTTTTAATAGAACCATGAGTAGTTAAGGAATCATGAGCAATGTTAGTGGAAACGTGAGCAAAAATTATGGAACCTTAAACATTTAATGGTGAGACTATGAATATTGTTTACATAACCATTAAAAATTCCATAGAACCATGAGAAATGTCAACCATAAGTAGTTTAGGAACCTTGAAAAAAGTTGGTAGGACTATGAACATTTGGTAGTGGAACCTTGATCATTATTTATTGAACCATGAATAATGTTAGTGGAACCATGAACAATGGATATTGAACTATTAGCAATTAAGGAACCTTGAATAAATTTCATCGAACCATAGGATGGTGGAACCATGAACACTATCAATGGAACCATTAGCAATGGTAGTGGAAACGTGAGAAATCCATATAAAACCATGAGTGGTGAATGGACCTTGAACAAAGTTAGCATAATCGTGAATATTTGGTGGTGGAAACATGAGCACCTTATTAATCATGTTAAGATGCTTATGTGGGGATTTAGTGTCTCAAAATATTATTATATAGGTTCCTTTTTAAATGACATAGCAGTCACCAATTGCACTTATCACTTGCATGGATTTCTTTGTCATGCATAGTGTAGGCTTAAAAAAAATTAACATGTACACAGGAGCCATGAAAGCACTCAAAATCCTTGTATAATTGGATTTGTATAACTTATGCTCTCGTAGTATTTGATAGTAGACATGGATTGGTTTCTCACTTGGTTTCAATTTCCATCCCGTTCTCGTAAAATTGTCGGTGGCACATACTACATCTAGTAAATACAAAGACATGTAGAATGATGGATGGATCCCCGTAATATAGTATTTGGATCTTAAATATTGCATCCCTCAATGTCATGGAAAACATAGGGGATATAGAACTATAAACTAAACAACAAATTGCCATGTTATGTAATTAAGTCAAACACCACATCAAGTTCACCATGTCATCTTTGCACATGGTGTGTGACCATTCTATATCCTGCAAAAATTAATTCAAGAAAGAAAATGTAAAGATAAATTACACAATGTCCAAGCCAATATTGCAAAATATCTTCTAGTTCTAACTTAAATATCTTATGAACAATATGAAAGGGATTTATCCTTTCCTTTGTTCAAATTATCATGATCCCATGTCCAAGGCTCATTGACATTGTTAGTTAACAATATTGTTGTCACCTTCAAAAATATTTTAGCCTTCTCCCTCTCTTTTTAGCTTATAAGCATTCCAAAGTAATAGGACAATGGCCTAGTTATTTTTGAAAATTGCTACAACTATAGATGGATACGAAATTTTGAGTATATATGCACACATTTGTTCTTTTTTCCACCCCAAATAATAAAGACATATGCAATAGTGTTCTCGTGCCTTTTACACTTGGTTGATCACAATTCAATCAAATATGTTCAAATTTCCTTTATGGATAGATAAGATGTTTCTAAGATAATTTCTTTCATCTCGAATATTTGACTTTTGACTGTCTCAACTACTAGAACTGCTCATGAGTTTCTGTTTATTTTATTAGTTTTATACTCACCCTCTACACTCTATATAAAGTATTATCCATGAGTTTCTCATGTTACATTTGTTCTAACTACAGTTTATATTTCTATTCATCTCAATTGCCTCCACAACAACCTATTTTGGTATGGCCAAACTTACATTATGACAAATACTTAGATTATCTTATTCTATTTATGTTTTTTATATTTTGGTCATTACCGCAACTTACAAGAATGAATACACACACACACACACACACATACATAAAAAAAAAAAATTTCTTATTTAGAAGTTCCAATACCATTCTTACTAGGCATTATTTAAAAAGCCTGATGTTCTTTATTTCCATGACATGTAGTGATATTGATGAATTTCCATGTAACTTGAATTTGTTTTTCTTTGCTTGCAATTGTATCTTCGAGCTAATGAAATTTTGACCATTTATCTATTTTGAACAGTTCATAGTCGCAATATATAAAATTTCTAATGACATTTTCACCATTTAGCTATTTTGAAAAACTCATAGTCACAACAAATTTCAAATTGATAATGACATTTTGACCATTAAATTATTTTTAGCAAGTCGTCTATATTTGCAATGGATAACTAATAAGATATCTCATTGTCATTTATGAGTTGCAGAGTACTAGGTTGGAGACCTTACTTGGTGGTTGTTCACTTGAACTCTCAAGAACAATCAAGCCAGGCCTCCTTCCTTGCACTGGTCTATAAGGCCTCTATTGTTCAAATACCAAAGAAACATATGAGAGGTTAACCCTGTTCACAAACCCAATGTTCTATTCAAGTTAGGATCCACTCCGGTTGGATGCTCTACTAGTCTCAAAGGATTGATTTTTCATGGCTTGTTCCTCCGAGTGTAGTCTCCTTGAAAGAACAACTTCTGGTGATATTGACGAAACATCCCACAAACATCCATATTCCAAACTCATCACAATGAATAAATGGAAATGGAATTGATATTAAATTAGAAGGAAAATGTGAGAATAGTGCACAACAATCAAATTTTAAGCATCTATCTGACATATCATGTGAAAAGATATCATAAATAGAACATAAATGTCACCTGCAATCCATATGATGTAGATAAATTACAAATATATGTACTTTTTAAGAGATCATGATTAGTCATACGTAGAAATAATTCATCACGACAAATGTTAATTTTCAATGTTGTATCTCACCCAATATGCACGCATTAAACAACTAGAAGAAAGAGATATGAAAGGAACTAGATTACTCATGCCTTCCATCCTAATCCTTGTCCATCCTCCCTTCTAGTTGGCTATCACTCCCTTAACCCCATATGGGCTAGGAATGGCCTATGAATCATGTGGAATCCTATGACATTTTTCATACACCCAATGTTTTTTACATCTAAGTATGGACCTAACCAAAATAATGCTTTCATTCCTATGTATCCAGGTCCCCTATCCTCGTCTATACCCCACCTAGACATGAATATTATTTGAGTGATCTCAAATAACATGTAATATATCATGTTGCATATCATTGATATATATAGTACTTATGAGTTGAAGTGATATAAGAAGCATTATGCACTCCGAAAGACCAAGGGCATTCAAATGCTTGCTTGCAATACCAATCAATGAAGTTCACTCAATGGATATAATAGGAGGAGCATGATGCTTTGTGAAAGAATAAGGACAATCAAATGCATGCATGCTGGAATAACTACCAGTGAATGAAATTCACTCACATAAAATTATATTTTCATTTCTATTGTACGTTGCAAAACTATCAATAGGGCCAAATGTATATTGTAGTTTGTAACAAGGTTATACTTTAATCTTAGTAGGTCATTAATGAGACACTTCATTTGGATAATATTGCGCATACATTAAAGTGAGATGTTCAAGGTGCACTGTTTAATTCTTCTCTTAAGTAATAACTACTAGTCTTTTGATATTTTGCAACAACATGAATATTTATAATAACAATTCCTTCACTAAAGGAAGAGTGAATTTATAATAACAATTCCTTCACTGAAGGAAGAGTGAATTTTGTGGCTTTAAATATTTTAAGGTAATCTTATTCCTAAAGGTTCCATTATCAAAGTAGATATGTGTGGGGTCCATCTAAACTAGAAAAAGTAAAGTGCAACTGCATAGTTTCACACATGGAACTAGAAGCCTACAAAAAATCAACATCAATTAGGGAACATTTTCATAGTACTAGTATTGTAGTGTGTAACACTATCATGTTATACTTCTGATATTTTTTTATATCTCGGGAAAAAGTAGAATTTTTTCATTTCTCCCAAGTCTACATGCAAGGGTGGCACAATATACCTTCATTAGAAAATCCTATAATCCTTGATTACTATGAAAAAACTTATGCAATTAGACATATTTGGGTAGACTGCAACTCCTATTAAACTATCTCGGCCAATCCACCAAACATGCAAATTTGTTTTCCAAACCCTAGCACCTCATCCATCTTGAACCTATAGACACAAAGGATTAGATTGGATCAAATGGAGAATAGCATCAAAACATAGAACATCGCATTGATTAGAAACATCTTAGCAATGGAAACAACACTAATAGGCATGGTGAAAGCAATTGAAATTTCCTATATAGTCCCAGTGGATTAAGTAGAAAAGGAAAAGGAAGTCCCAATTGATCCAATTGATGATTGAGTAGTGGCGGAAAATGCATAGTAAGCGATTGAAGTATAGGCATAAACACCCGCATCAATGGGAGAAGCAAGAGGAGAAGCAACAATAACATCATAATTCCATGGTCGTAGACCTACTCAGCAATGATGCTCAACACGTTGCATGCTCTTAACACATGATGCATGCTCTTTACATCCTTGTATCAAAATCAACACGTTCTTTGCACATGGTGTATTGTGGTGCTACATGGAAATCAAGTTTTAACATGTGTAGTGTCAAATAATTTGTATTTTTGTTAATTACTTGATAAATATGTGCAACCTGTGTGGAAAATAGTAAATATTTCTTTCAATTATTATTTTTCTTTATTTGTAGGCTTAGCTTGAGTCTCTTCCTTTTTTTCACTGTGTCTCTTCGCTTTTGTCTAAAATGTGAACTCAATAACTTTAAAAAAATTGGAAGACCAACTTCTACATCAATAATATGGAAAAAGTGAGATTCACAACTTTAATTATATATATATTTTTAACTATAACAAAACATTCAAAACAAATAAGATTTGTATTTAAAATATTCAACCAATACTTTCAATACAATTTATAGGAAATACTTTCAACAATTAATTATAAAAGATTAAAAAACTTCAATATATGAAAATACTATTCAATTTTCATCATCTTGCATGTTCATTTTGTTGGACTTAAAAAGCTTATTTTAAATTTGATAATGTAGAATTCTATCACGCATAATTTAGCATAGCATTACAAGGTAAACATTAGCTATTGTGTGGATTTATCAATTAAAAAATGTCATGGATTAAGATAAAGATTAATCAAAATATAGGGTTGGTGCAAGGTAATGATACCTACTTATGAAGCATTAGTTGCAATGGACTTCCTGAAAAACAGAAATCTGACCATTAAAATGAATTTGAGAGGTACCTACACAACTTTTTAGAATATGGTGTAAAAAGATGAAATATTGAGAATCGGATTATGTTCCGGAATATATAACTTTATTTATGGAAAATAGGTATAAATCCCAAAACATGGCATTCTTCTAAGATTGGTATGTTATTTTTTTCAAAAGTATAATGCATATGTTCGCATTAAGCCCCAGATTTGGTATGTAAACTGTCTAAATTTGTAAACAAAATTATGTAGGGTTGTAGATAACAAGCGGATCTAGTGTAGTGCTATTTTTTCAAAATTTTCCAAGTTAATTTTATATTTTTTAAAAATTAAGGAAGTCAAGAAAGCCCTAAAAAGACAAGGTTGAGCATTAGGCACCACTATCATAGTCTTTACAAAGTCAATTTCAATATACTTGTGTGGGTTGTTTTCCATTTTCGAAATAGGCGAATCAATAAAAATTTATAGCTAAAATCATGACCTATGTTTTATGTAAATATGACATGATTGCAAACAAAAATGAAAAAAAAATAGAAAATACTAACAAATTTATTCAAAAAATAGATATTTGGAATATGCACAAAGAGTTCTATAAGTGTGTGTAGTTTCATTAGTAGTGGAAAAGTGGATCATATACAGATTCGAGGTTGAATAACATGAAGTTACAAAACATGATGTGCATTTCTATAATGCAGTCCAAGGCACAAGGTTCACCAATCTGAAGCTATAATCACACCTACCAAATCATTACACATGGTATGAAAAAAGACAGGTGCGCAAAAAAAAAAAAATAGCATGTGAGCATTAGTAATGTGCATGCACTAATAGTGCGCACGCACTATTAGTGCATGCGCGCTAATGTTATATATTTGTTTCTCCTTCCTTATAGCTGTATCACCCTTTCTCAATATAATCTCACGCCGCCTCCCTCATTATAACCCCACCTCCCTCTCTCTCTCAACCCCCTATCTATCCCCTTACCATAAAGCATAAGCCTCGGATTGAAAACATGTACCATAAATCCAAAGCCCCCCATATCTCTATTACCCTAAACTCTAACCCCCTCCTTTATCTATTTCTCTAACCCACTACCACTAACCTTACCCCCTCTCACTTAGTCCTACCACTAACCATCAACCCCCAATCTCTCTCTCTCTCTCTCTCTAAACCCCTAACACTCGATCTCTCTCTCTCTCTCTAAACCCCTAACACTCGATCTCTCTCTCTCTCTCTAAACCCCCAACCCCTAATATCTCTCTCTATATCTCCTTCCCCAAACCACCACTCTTCACCATCATACCCCCACCCCCCTCTCTCTTTCTCTCTCTCTCCCCTACCACTAACCATCTATCCATCCCTCTCACTCTCTCTATATCCCTACTCCCCCACTACCCTTAACCACCCACTCTCTCACTTCATATTGGTCTCTCACCTAATCCTACCACTAACCACCTTCTCCTCTCTCTCTCTCTCTCTAAACCCCTGACCCACAATCTCTCTTTGTGAACCATAACACCTAATTTATTTTTTTAAACCACTGACCACCTCTCTCTCTCTCTCTCTCTCTCTCTCTATATATATATATATATATGCCTCCGCGCTTACTCGCCCCTACCCTTATCCACCCATTCACGCTCTCTCTTTTGATCTATCTCTCTCTCACTCACTCTAAACCCATAACCCCCAATATCTCTCTCTCTTATCCCTAACCCACAATCTCTCTCTCTTTATTCGGGGCATTGAAAACTTCATAGTAGATATTGGTCACCTTATACATCTTTCCCTTTAAGAATCCATGCTCTTTAACATATGATACTCTCTCTCTCTCTCTCTCTCTCTCTCTCTCTCTCTCTCTCTCTCTCTCTCTCTCTATATATATATATATATATATATATATATATATATATATATATATCTAAATGCCTAACTCTTGGTATCTCTCTCTCTATCAACCCCTAAGTCGCAATCTCTTTGTCTCTGTCCCTAAACCCTTAACCCCTAATATCACTCTTTCTCTCTCTCTGGAAACCCCTAACCCTCAATCTCTCTATATATATAAACCCCAAACCCTCTCTCTCTTCCTCAGTCTTTTTCTCTCTATCTCTCTAACCCACAATATTCATTTCTCTATATCTCTCTAAAACCTTAACCCCCAACCTCTCTCTCTCTCTCTCTCTATATATATATATATATATATAAACCCCTAAACCTCAATCTCTCTCTCTCTCTCTCAACCCCTCCAATACTTCACACCCTTTCGCATCTCTCTCTCTCTCTATAAACCCCTAACCCCCAATATCTCTCTCTCTCTCTAAAACCGTAACCCCCAATCTCTCTCTAAACCCCTAACCCCCAATCCCTAAGACCCTTTCACGTTTGATCATCTCTCTCTCTCTCTCTCTCTCTCTCTCTCTCTTCAGGGCATCCAAATATTAATAGTAGATATTGGTTAGCTTCTGCATCTTTTCCTTCAATACTTCACACTCTTTCACATCTGATACTCTCCCTCTCTCTCACTCTAAACTCAAAAACCCCAATATAGCTCTCCCTCAACCCCTAACAGGCATCCAAAACTTCATAGTAGATATTGGTTAGCATCTGCATCTTTTCCTTCAAGAATTCACACTCTTTCACATCCGATGTACTTTCTCTATCTCTATCAACTCCTAACCCCCAAGAATTCACACTCTTTCACATCCAATATACTCTCTCTATCTCTATCAACGCCTAACCCCCAATCTCTCTCTCTCTCTCTCTCTCTAAACCCCTAACCCCCAACCTCTCTCTCTCTCTCTCTCTGTATTTGAGGCATCCAAAACTTCATAGTAGATATTGGTTAGCTTCTGCATCTTTTCCTTCAAGACTTCACACCCTTTCACATCCGATGTACTCTCTCTATCTCTCTCAACCCCTAACCCCCACTCTCACACTTTCTCTCTCTCTCTAAACCCCTAACCCCCAATCTCTCTCTCTATATCTATCTTTGTATTCGGGGGAATCCAAAACTTCATAGTAGATATTGGTCATATTTTGCATATTTTCCTTCAAGACTTCACACTCTTTCACATACACTCTCTCTCTCTCTCTCTCACTCTTTCACATATGATACTCACTCTCTCTTTCTCTCAACCCCTAACCCCTAATATATCTCTCTCTAAACCCCTTACCCCCAATCTCTCTATCCCTAAATCCATAACCCCTAATCTCTCTCTCTAAACCCCTAACCCCCAATCTCTCTCTTTATCTCTCTCTCTCTCTCTTTGTATTCAGGGCATCCAAAACTTCATAGTAAATATTGGGCAGCTTCTGCATCTTTTCCTTCAAGACTTCACACTCTTTTACATCTGATACTCTCTCTCTCAATCTTTCACATTCGATACTCTCTCTCTCTTTCTCTCAACCCCTAACCCCCAATATCTATATTTCTCTCTCTCTAAACCCTTAACCCCCAATCTCTCTCTCTCTCTCTCTCTTTGTATTCAAGGCATCCAAAAATTCATAGTAGATATTGGTCAACTTCTGCATCTTTTCCTTCAAGAATTCACACTCTTTCATATCCGATACTCTCTCTCTGTCACTCTTTCAAATCCTATACTCTTTTTGTCTCTCTCAACCCCTATCCCCCAATCTCTCTCTCTCTCTCAACCCCTCACCCCCAATCTCTCTCTCTCTCTCTCTCTCTCTCTCTCTCTCTCTCTCTAAACCCCTGATCCCCAATCTCTCTATATCTCTCTGTATTCAATGCATCCAAAACTTCATAGTATATATTAGTCAGCTTATGCATCTTTTCCTTCAAGACTTCACACTCTTTCACATCCGATGTACTATCTCTCTCTTTCTCAACCTGTAACCCCCAATCTCTCTCTTTCTCTCTCTATCTAAACCCCTAAACCCCAATCTCTCTCTCTCTCTCTTTAGGGCACCCAAAACTTCATAGTAGATATTGGTCAGCTTCTACATCTTTTCCTTCAAGACTTCACACTCTTTCACATCTGATGTACTCTCTCTCACTCTTTCACATCTGATACTCTCTCTCTCTCTCTCTCTCTCACACACACACAACCCCTAGCCCCCAAATCTCACTCTTGATCTCTCTCTAAACCCCTAACCCCCAATATATCTCTTTATCTCTCTCTCTTTGTATTTGGGGCATCCAAAACTTCATAGTAGATATTGGTCAGCGTCTACATCTTTTCCTTCAATAATTCACACTCTTTCACATCCCATACTCTCTCTCTCTCTCTCTCTCTCGCTCTCTCTAAACCCCTAACGCCCAATTTCTCTCTTTCTCTAAATGTTATATTTGATTAAAAATTACACGCATATCAAATGCTGCATCGAGATCAATAATAAATTATGAAGTTAATGTTCGTGTGACACGGCTTCAAATGTACAACCATTTTAATTACCTCTCACTCTCTTTCTCACCCAATCTCTCTCTCTCTCTCTCTCTCTCTCTCTCTCTCTCTCTCTAGAGCCATACCCCCTTGATCTCTCTCCTTAAGCCCCTAACCCCCTTATTCCATCTCTTTCCACCACTAACCCCCGATCCCTATCTCTCTCAACCCCCAACCCCCAATCTCCCTCTCTCTCTCAACAGCTAACCAGGTTCTATGTCATCTTTTCATGCACCTGATCTTAGAACTAAAGCATGGTTAATGTTGAATTTTATCACTTATTTGGGGGTCACTTCGAGAAGAAAGTTTGTATTTGATTAAAAATTACACGGATATCAAATGCTGCATCGAGATCAATAATTAATTGTGAAGTTAATGTTCGTGCGACACAACTTCAAATGTACAACTATTTTAATTAACTCTCTCTCTCTCTCTCTCTCTCTCTCTATCTCTCTAGACCCTTACACCCCTTGATATCTCTCCCTAAAACCCTAACCCCCTTGTTCCAAATCTCTCCACCCCTACCACCCAATCTCTCTCTCTGACTCTAAACCCCCAACCCATAGTATCCCTCTATCTCTCCCTCTAAACCCCTAACGCCTTCTCTCTCTATCACCCTCTCTCTCGAAATCCCTAACCCCAACCTATCTCTCTCCCTAAACCCTTAACCCACAATCTCCACCCTCTTTCTCCCCCTGAACCCATAACCCACAATCTCCCGCCATCTCTCCCCCGAAACACACAACCCACAACCCCCCCCCCCCCTCTCTCCCCTTAAACCCATAATCCACTATCCCCCTCCTCCCCCTCTTTCTCTCCCTAAACTCATAACCCACAATATCCCCCCTATATCTCTCTAAACTTTATTTGAGCACTAACGTGTCATTATTAACTAGTAAAAAAAGGTATACATGAAATACAATACATAGTGAACATTTACCAACCATATTAATGCAATAGGAGTGCGCATGCACTACTAGCGTGTGTGCGTTAATTGCACATGCGCGCTCCTAATGCAGTTAATATAGAAAAGTTTCACCATCATTGTACGTCGAACGTTTGTGGTGAACGTTTATAGTTAATTCACATAGGAGCGTGTGCACACTAGTTATGCTCACACACTAATAGTGCACACGCACTATTAACACGTGCGCACTCCTCTATCTGAAAAAGACAAGATAAAATTTCTTGCAGATCATCCAAAATTTCAATTTCCAGTCTTACACGGTAAACTCAACTCTGCTTCGCGCGATCTCAGTTTTCTAATTCTTGCACTCACATTCAACTTGCATTCTTTGGTAGATTGGAACCCTCTCAACCATCTTGCACACAAGATCTACACTTGAAAATTCTTAGAGCTCTGTTTGGAACATTGGACCATTCTCATGTAACTGTTGGACACATTGGAGTTCACTTGTTTTGCAATGCAAGGTGCTATTAAAGAAAGGTATGGTGACAAAATTTCTACATGAATCGTATGATTTGTCTACCCTTGTAATATCCAATGGTTGGACATGGTGTATTGATTCAAATTTAAAGATTATAAATTGTAAAAAAATTATATATATGCTTGATTTTTGTTCAACTTGATCTATATGTACATGAATGTTGCAATTCCAAATACCAAATCCATATAAGACACATTTCTTTGAAGAAAACTAATATAGTAACAAGTGTGTAAAGGAAGATATGATTTGATTAGAATGAAAAATTTGTTATACAATTTCTTCCACAAATATGTTATCATGAGGAAAAACATAAACTCTCTCCTAATTTGAGAAATAAATTGGAGATGTCACAATCATTCTCAAGTTAAGGGGATATATCACTAGGTGGTACCTCTTCCCCTTAAAAATAGTATGTGGACCGAAATGGATCACTACATACATTTCACATACAACTATGAAGCATAAAACCAATCAAATCTATAAACCAAACTTGCCAAACTTGATCAACATGCAAACCTTGGACCTAATCATTGATACACATAGTAGAATCCATCATAGTGCTCTATCCTTGCTAGCCTTCAATAGGTCCAAACTCAAAATCCATCACTATTTGTGATCCAATAATGCACTTTCTACTGAAAAACCCCATCCACTATAATAACTATATAATTACAAGGGGAAGCTTGAAATGAACTACACCAACCATTTTGGATCAACAACTTTCTATTTACCTCGATGGAGAAACCATCAAGACCCAAGATTTTAGCTTTTTGGAAGGATTCAATGACCAATTGCAACTCCTTTAATGAGACTTATTTCATTATCTCTCTATTCTATTCTTGTATCGCTGAGTTAGGAGAAAAAGAATCCATTTTTATGACCTCATTAATGTTTTCTCTTGGAGGTTCCTTGAAAAGATTACTAAAATGATTTTCTCCCAATTTAGAAATATCCTTGAAACTATGAACTCCAACCCCTTTTCCATCCTTGATGTTCCAAATAGTGTTGAATTTTTCCTCATTCATATTTTCATCCCTTAAGCAATACAAGTTGCTTGACTTTTTGGCTACCATTTGGCTTCTTCCTAGTCTAATAGATATCATTTGGTTTTTACCTTCACCTTTATTTTTTCTAGTTTCACCTTACTAAAAATGTTTGCAATATCTTCCCATAGGATCCATATATGCTAGGAAGAATCATTGACTTTTCTTTTTCCCATGCCATGGTTTTCATTTTATTCTCTTGAGATTATCCCTGAATTGGAACATTATTGAGTCTTCCATTAGAATATCATAATGATTCCATTCTATATAAACCATTTCCCCATTTCCCAAAATTTAGGATCACCAACCCAAAATGAGCTAATTTTGAAAGGACCACGAAGCTTGGGTTGGCTCTCCAACTTGAAAAAATATTTAGGAACATGATCAAAAGGAACTCGTTAACTAATCCAAGATAATAGGATCCCCATAATCTTACCTTCTATCCAAGTTGCAAATCTAAGAATCTCGAATTCCTTCATGGTCCACGTAAGGACCATAAAATTTAATAACATTTAGAACATAATTTAGATCCATAGGGAAAATTTCAACTCATTAGCCTTCCACTATCAAACAATAGCTGGTTTATTTTCAAAATAACCACCACCTCCCTGTTTTGGTAGGCGGTGCCTAAATCTATACTGCTATGTGAATCATCAATAAAAGAAAGAATTTGGATAACAATGGAACTGAGAACAAGAGCTTCACTTGTTGGTTTAAGCATTCAATGGATAATATGGAATGATACTCACCATCTTGTTGCAAATGTTATTTATTCTGGAAGGGACAATAAACTTGTTTTCTAAAAAACGTTTTTGGAGATGGGAAACAAACGGAATAGAACAAAAACATCTAGATGAAAGGATCTATCTCCTGAAAAAGCTCCATGATCTAAGAGAAAAAACAAGGTTGGGCATGCAAATAAATAAACATGCAACTATCATTGCCTCAAATACTAGAATAATGAACAACACAATGACTTCTAGTTCATCTCCACAAGTGAAGTGGATGCATCCAATGGATCCCATTCAAATTCCATCAGCAAGTCATCCCAACCAATAATCCATCACCCACCAATGATGAAGTGCTTTAGGACATTCAAATATTGGCAGAAGCCGAGTATGCAGAACTAGATGTGCATCGAGTTGTGGATTTGCAGTCTCCCCAAGAAGACCACACACATGTCAAACACAGTCCCAATCTAGAACAACATGTGAACAAAGTGCCACAACAAATAAGTGGCGGGACTCGTACTTCTCCTACACCTACTTTACCTCGATTTTCCAGTGCACAACAAAGAAGTGGCGGGACTCGTACTTCTCCTACACCTACTTTACCTCGATTTTCCAGTGCACAACAAAGAAGAACTTCTAGACGTATTCATGTGGATGAAAGTTCCCTAATAGGTCTTGAAGGTTAGTTAACTAAACGAACTATTGATAGGCAATGCATCAAAATTGTTAACGAATTTTTTGAATCTAAGAGTGATGCATCGAAATTTCAATTACTTTTAGCTTTGTTAAAATCGCATTGTTTAGCCACTGTTAGGAAAAATATTAGGCATAAAGTTAGTTAGAAGTTTAGAGGCTAATATTCATGTTGTTAGAAATCTCCAAGATACATTTAATTTAATTGGAAAGACATCTTGTACAAAATATTTTAATACGGCCCGTCGTGTACTATCTGAATCGATTGTAAGCAAAATCACGAGCTGTAGTCGCCTTATATCACACACATCTCACCTCTTTAAAGTAGATAGAAAGACTTTCCATAATTATTCTGCTATTAGAGAAAGACTAGACACTCCCATACAAAAAGATTGTTGGGCATTCATTGGTAAGTTGCCCCATTCAGACATGAAGCTAATTGTTGCATTTAAAGGCCTAGTGCACAAGTTTTGGCATTATAACACTAGACCTTCATAAAATAAAAAAGATCTTTTGAAGTTAAGAAAAGGTACTAATGAGCATGAAACCCACATCAAACACTTCCATGACATGACACAAACAGAACTCTATGAGAGATTCAATACCGAGCACACACAATTGAACTTGGGACAACGATCATTTGAAAAATGCAAACCCTAGCATGTTAGAATTTGCATTGATCGCAACACATGTTGCTACATATACCATGTAGGATTTGAATATTATTATGACACATATAAACATATATTTTGTTATTTGCATACTAACACTATGCATGAATGCTCTTTCATACTACCATCAAATGCATCAAGAGATTTTACCCATAACATAATGTGCCCAAGGGCTGAAGGTGAAAAATATTATTGCTAAATCATGTCTTTATGGGACATGTCCTAGGTGTAGTGGATTTGCATTGTTGGGACGTTGCACTCATGTAAGCGAGGAGCACGAATTTGGGAACATGATAGTAGAAATGAAAAGCTTCAAATATATATTGTATCAAATACACAATGTGAAAGAAGGAAAAAAGATTGCATTGGTTAAGTCACAAGTACGTGATGATTACATAGTTTCAAAAAGTGAATTCCATTTCTACATACATATATTTAAATGGTCACATTGTAATAATTCCCTTGTTTTCATGGCACTAGGTATGGATATGCGATTTCATGGAGGAATTTTACAAAAAAAACCGAGTAGTATGTTCAACATGTGCATGTGGTGCCGTGGAAGGATGAACAATATAGAAGATGCAGGGATAGCTTCCCCGTTGGAACCATATTGTCATTCGTGGATTTTGCTGAGAAATACACTCTTTAGCCACAAAAAAAGATTCAAAATCAATACTGCATGTATGTGATAATGGTTCATATCACATACATGCACACATGCCAAAAAGCAGCAACGACCAGAGGATAATATTGAAGGAGAAAAGCTTCTACATCAGTGATGATAGGTGCCATGACCTGCATTATGTACAACATTGCTTTCATATTTTCTATGATTAGCTGGAGGGGAGAGATATACAAATGGATCAACATTGGATATGGTCAGATGGTTGTGCAGGCCAATTAAAAAATGTGTGTGTATTCTTGTGATTGAGTATTTTGCACAAGACTTATGGTGTGTCGTATATATGGAACTATTTTGAGACCGGGCATGTGAAGGGAGAGCACAATGGGGCTGGAGAATGTATCAAAACCACGTTAAAAAGGGAGGAGATGAGGTGCATGATGAACCCTCATATACGAAATGTTGAATCCATAATTCAATGGTGCTCTACAAAAATGTCAGATCAATCCACAGAGCAGCGGACATTGACAGGTAGAGGACATGTGGTAATACATTTATGGCAAGTGGTTGATATATATCGATTGTGTTCTTGTAGTTGTAGTACTATACAAGGGACCCATGGATTTCATTCGGTTCGAAGCTCAAACAACCCCTTATTTGAAATATGGATGCAGAAAGTTGCTTTCTTTTGTGGGCCTTGTAGTAGTGGTGAGTGGGATGAGTGTGAATCAATAGACTGGGTTGATGAGTGGGATCATGTATCACTTGTAGTAGAACCACGTGAATTTGTTGAAATAATCCAGTTAGAGGAAGGCCAATCCTCTATTTCGAACGACTATGATCATATATCTGATCTTGCACAACCAGGTAGATATTTCTGCAATCATATCTCGGTCCCCTTCTTGTTTTTTATTTAACCGTGTTATCAAACCCCTACATGTTTGAATTTGACCATAAAATGCATTTTTTCAAGACACATCTACGCAGTTGTCACCCCAAAAGACAATGAATGGGGCACAAATTATTTGTTGGCATGATGCATCCAAGGGAAGCAAACCCTCCTCACATCATCCATTGATAGTGATGGCATTGACTTTCCGACTGGTTCGATGGTTGTTTTAGGGTGAATATATTACAGTAGATGGAAAGTCACCAAATACCGATGGGTATGTATACATGGATTACAAACCAGGTTCACAGGTGTATCACTATACACACTTGATCATTGGTACAAACATCCAACTACAAATAATGTCAACAGAGAGGTCGAATAGGCTACACTACCACCTACCTCATCTAGAGCACGAGAGATTGTTGGAGACAATAAGAAACAAAGAGGATCCATATGGATTAATTGATTGAGGTAACTATTTCATGCCATGTACATAGATTAGTCATGTAAACATTTATCCATGCATGTCTAACATTATTCATGTTAGATTGTTTATTTCATGTTATGTTAGATAGTTCATTTCATGTTATATAGATCTTGTTATCTTAGATTGTTTATTTTGTGTTTATGTTATGTTCAAGTTCATATTACCATACATTGATGTATTCTTGACACCGTTATATGATTTACATCATTACATGTTTTAAACCATGTTCATTGTCCAATCACTGTCGTGCTTCATCGAAAAAATTCCCATTTCCACCATCAACATCGACACCATCCTCCCCATGCCCATGTTGTCACCGTCTCCATCCTCATCATTCCCATTGTCACGATCGTGGCCATCGAATGGCATCCCCATTCCCATTTCCACCATCAATGCAACCATCATCCTCCTCATGCCCACATTGTCACCATCACCATCCTCATCATCCCCATCGCCTCCATCAAACACCCTTGAAGGCTCATGCTTGAAGGTATCAAGTCACTTTCATGTTCATGTTCTTGTTTGAATTGAGCCCTAAGTATGCCTTCCAAGACTAACTTTAGCAAACCTATTTTTATCATGTGTTGGTCACCCACATGGCCCACTTTCTTTTGTAAAATTTCCCTATTAGTGCGTATTTTGCATATATTTAGTCAAAGGAAGCATTTTTTCACAAAATTGAGATTTCATGCAAAGTAAAAATTTATTAACCAAAAAAAAATTGAAGACTTGAATAAAAGACATAGTTAAAAAAAATCAGGTGTTATCCTCCAAGTTCTTCAAAGATGATTCAAAAAGCTACTTTCAACTCCAACATTCATGTATGCTATGTGGATCTACTCACATGCAATACAAATACCTATGTGGCTCTAGTCTCATGCAATCCATCCCAAGTCTCAAAAATTCAAATAGAACAAGACACCCACCATAATTAATTTCAATGGCTATCTCACCCATCCAACAATTAATCATCATGTTATTTCTCTCAACCATATGCAACACAAGATTCAAACTTTCCCTTCTCTCCTAAAGAGTCACTCACAGAATCTATCCCTTCTAGTGATCTAGTGTGGGAATGAAGAATATGATCCAATGACTGAACTCTTTAAACCTATATTGGTAGACCGTTATCTCAATAATATCACCACTAGTTTCCTTCTATCCACCATTGGTATATTCGACAAACTTGTCAAGAAAAAAGACCCTAATTCGAATTTTTGCTAAACTTGCTCAAGCATAAAAGTATGTGAGATAATTGGGAACCCCAAGTAAAAGGCCTCACAAAGGGAAATTCCAAGTAATTTTGAGAAAGTGACAAATTAGGTCAAAAGTAGGGAATCTTGTACTAACACTAAGGTCATTGGTCTAGTAGAAGACATGGAGAGTGGAGCTAACACCTAACATGATTTTGGATGCTATCAATAGAGTTGTCTTTCCATGTACTTGTGTGGTGTAGCATGGGTATGGTTTGCAAACCCTAAGAAATAAAATCATGCTAATGGTGAGATCTTGAATTACATAGCCTTCTTGTTGAAGTCAATTAGGACTTCCTACCTATCCTTGAGATTATAGGGTGCCTTAGGAAACCCTAGGACTTAGATGTTAGGGATCAAAAAGATATAACTCGGATGGAGAAGATAAGGGTAAGAGAGACATCTTAGATGACCCTCGAGAGATTTCTCTTGTGTGATGCTAGAGTATAAAACCCAGGGTTTGAGGATTGAAATACTAGGATGGACATGTAGAATTGGATGCTAGAAGTTGAGTTCTCTAGTGGTGTACTTGTGTGATGTTACATGGGTATGGTTTTCAAACCCTAAGAAATATAATGATGCTAGTGGGGAGACCTTGATTGACTTAAGCATGTTGTTGAAACCAATGAGGACTTCCTACCTATCCTAGATATGATAGGGTTGTTGAGGAAACCATAGGATTTATATGTTAGAGATGATGAAGATATAATCACTTGTAAAGATAAGGGGAAGAGATAGTGCTAGGGTTTGCATGATAAAATATTATGTCCTTTATTTAATATCATGTGTACTCCAATCATAAATGTGTCATAATGTCTAAGAGTAATACGCCATAACTGTGAAAAAATATAACATAACCTTACACAAAAAAATAGAAGGTAGGATTTTATCTCTAACATAACCTTACACTCAATGGGGAGGAATTTATATGTCATCCATTACATAGCTATGATTCCATGTTTGTTTCCGCCATTTTTGTTTTCTTTTATATGAACAAATTAGCAAAAACATTCCCTACTTGATATAACAAAATCTTATATTTTTTAAACTTCCCTCATTGTTTCTTTTAATGTCTCTTATTGAGAGAAATCATGGATTCATAAATCGTAGAAATGGAAGGTCTCTAGGAAATGGACCCAGGGGAGAGAGGCAACCTTATAATTATTCTGACTTCCTGATTCCAATGGAGTCAATGGTTCATCGATTGGAGCCACGATCATCGTTCTATGGCCAGTTGCAACTCGTCTCCCAGAGGCTTTCAGGGACATATGTTGAATTGGTCCTGGGGGCATAGGATTTGATCTGGGTAGCAGAATTGAGTTCCTTGAGATGTTTCAAGTTTTTTTGGGCAGGTTTGACATGTGAATGTTGGCCACGGGTTCATGGTTGAGTAATTTCCAAAGTTGAACCCTTTGTGCAAGAATTGCATTGTCTCTCACTGAGAGAAACCCTAGATTAAAAAATATCTGAAATGGAGGGGATCTGGGGCATGGCCCAATGGAGAGATGCACCCCTAGAATTATTCCAATGTCCTAATTCCAACGGTGTTGACAGTTCATTAATCCGAGCCATGGTCATTGTTTTATGGCCACTTGCAACTCGCCTCCTCGAGGCTTTCAGGGACACATGTTGAATTGGTCCCGGGGGCATAGGATTTGATCTGGGCAGCATAATTGAGTTTCGTGAGATGTTTCAAGTGTGTTCGGGAAGGTTTGATGTGTGAGTGTTGGCCACAGGTTCACAGTCGATTCATTTCCAAAGTTGACCCCCTTGTGCAAGAATTGCACTATCTCTCACTGAGAGAAACCCTAGATTAAAAAATCGCTAAAATGGAGGGGATTTAGGGCATGGACCTAGGGGAGAGAGGAAACCCTATAATTATTTCGATGTATTGATTCCAATGGTGTCAACTGTTCATCAATTTGAGCCACGATCATCATTATATGGCCACTTGCAACTCACCTCCTAGAGGCTTTTAGGGACACATGTTGAATTGGTCTTGGGGGCATAGGATTTGATCTGGGTAGCAAAATTGAGTTCCGTGAGATGGTGCAAGTGTGTTTGGGAAGGTTTGACATGTGAACATTGGACACGGGTTCATGATTGAGTCATTTCCAGAGTTGACCCCTTGTGCAAGAATTGCACTGTCTTTCATTGAGAGAAACCCTAGATTACTAAATTGCCAAAATGGAGGGGATCTGGGCCACGAAACCAGGGGAGAGAGGCACCCTTAGAATTATTGTGATGTCTTGATTCCAATGGTGTTGACAGTTCATCGATCTGAGCCACGGTCATCGTTTTATGGCCACTTGTAGCTCGCTTGTTGGAGGCTTTTAGGGACACATTTTGAATTGGTCCCAGGGGCATAGGATTTGATCCGGGAAGCATAATTGAGTTTTGTAAGATGTTTCAAGTGTGTTTGGGTAGGTTTTACATGTGAACGTTGGCCATGGTTTCACGGTTGATTCATTTCCAAAGTTGACCCCCTTGTCCAAGAATTGCACTGTCTCTCACTGAGAGAAACCCTAGATTAAAAAATCACCTAAATGGAGGGGATTTGGGCCATGGACCCAGGGGAGAGAGAAAAACCTAGCATTTTTTTGAAGCCCTGATTCCAACTATGTCGATAGTTCATCGACCCGAGCCACGATCATCATTCTATGGCCACTTGCAACTTGCCTCCTGGAGGTTTTTAGGGACACATGTTGAATTGGTCTCGGGGGAATAAGATTTGGTTTGGGCAGTAGAATTGAGTTTCGTGAGATGTTGCAAGTGTTTTTGGGAAGGTTTGACATGTGAATGTTGGCCACGGGTTCATGGTCGAGTCATTTCCAAATTTGACCCCCCTATGCAAGAATTGCACTATCTCTCACTGAGAGAAACTCCAGATTACAAAATCGTTGAAATGGAGGGGCTCTGGGCCATGGACCTAGGGAGAAAGGCACCGCTAGCATTATTACGGCATCATGATTCCAACGGTGTTGGTGGTTCGTTGATCCGAGCCACGGTCATTGTTTTATGGCCACTTGAAACTCGCCTCCTGGAGGATTTCAAGGACACATGTTGAATTGGTCTCGAGGGCATAGGATTTGATCCAGGCAACATAATTGAGTTCCGTGAGATGTTCCATGAGATGTTGCAAGTGTGTTTGGGCAGGTTCAATGTGTAAACGTTGGCCACAGGTTCACGGTCGAGTCATTTCCAAAGTTGAACCCCTTGTGTAAGAATTACACTGTCTCTCACTTCCAAAGTTCACTCTTAAATTTTGTCTATGGTGTTCAATAACATCTCTTGCCAATGACTTCTGAATATGCCAATTAATTGATGTTTTATTTACAATTTACATAATTTTAAATAGATTTCACCATTATTAAAACTATTTTTCTCATGAAATGATATTGAGTGTTGGATATGTTTTCTCTTCTTGTGAAATACATGGTTCTTTGAAAGAGCAATACCAGATTATTATCACAAAATATCAATGTAGGATTTTATTGCCCATGCAATAGGTTGGACAAAACTCCTTTCATCCAAACTACTTGACAAGTTGTTAATGTTGCACCCGCATATTTTGCTTCAAGTGACCAAATTGTAAGTATGGGATGCTTCTTTGATGCCCATGACAAAGTACCCATAACAAAATTAAAATCATATTACCTCATGTGTTTTTCCTATCGTCAACACTGCATGTAAAATCGCTATCTGTGAAACCATTCAATTATGGAATACAAAATTCAGTAATATGATGTACTTGCAATGTATCTTAAAATTATTTTACCAACTTGCCAATGAGTACTTCTCGAAGACTCCATAAACCTTGATATTAAACTCACAACAAACATATATGGACTAATTGTTATTAGGTACATCAAACTTCCAATTATTTTCTTGAATAGTGTTGGATCTACGAAAGATACATTATCCTCTTTGCTTAGTTTAGTACCTATTTCTACTAGTGTTGACATTGGCTTGAAATTCAACATTCTAAATCTCCCTAACACATCTTTAGCATACTTTGATTCTCATATAAAAATTTTATTCTTAGATTGATCAACTTCAATACCAAGGAAGTACTTCATCACACTCTGTCGTTTCAAATTCATTTTTCACGTCTATTCTAAATTTGTCCAACATCAAATTACTTGTAAAAATTATATCATTGGCATAACAATTTTACCTTGCTCATATGTTTTAGTGTAAAAAGCGGGGTCACTTGTGCTTCTATTAAGCCCATTGTTATTCAAATAGTTGTCTATCTTGATATATCAAGCTCTAAAACTTTGTTTCAACCCATACAAGACATTCTTTAGCTTATAGACCTTCTTTTCATGTCCTTTTATCTCATAATCATTTTCTTTCTTAGGCTTAAACCTCCAAAGTGCAAGTTTCCAAACCTCAAATGCCAAATCCATGTTTGATCAACTACCTTAGCTTTATATCCATTCATTGAGTTTTGAATTTCACTTGTCATCCTGAGTGGGAACATTATGTTCTTGGTGCATTTCAGACCTAGAACGTACTAAGTACCATCATCAATATGTTTCTTATCTACATTTTTGGCAAACATAATCACCCATTAAGGTCCAACAAATACCTTTTTTCAATAATACGTATAACATTGCATTCACCATGAACCAAGTAAAAGTCATGATATATAACATCAAATCCACATAAATAATGTAAGAATCCATAGACACTCTGTCATATACACCAAATGAAAGTTGTAAATTTGTATTGGAAATATGTTCAAAATTACATTTTTATACAAAATGGAGCATCGTTCTCAATAATGGATGCTCATGCCCAAAAATGGAATAAGGGCGGCTCATGGCCTATACACAAATAACCATTTGCTGCCAAAAATACCACATTGTGGCTAATGTACATAGTGGGTGTGTCAATCACCTTGGCCACTATCGGCACCCCGACGCTCATCTCCAAAATCAATCTTCCTCCTCTTTGAGTTGGAGGAAGAATGCCCCCCCTACAGCTGGGTGTGGTCTGAAAGGGACACAACATGTCAGTTTTCCCACAATTCTATAAATTAGTACACTTCAAAAAATACAATTAGAATTGAAATCTTGAGTACTCACCTAAGGCGAGACAACATATAGTGATGGGGGTGTCCGTCTCCTCAATCCCAATCTCTCGGGAATGCCTCCCTGCAACAATTAGAAAAATCATTAATACATAATAAAAAAATTCCTTCATGCTTTATAAGATTTTAAAGAACTTATAAATATCAACGTGAATATCAAAGGTGATGCAGGGGATTACGCTTCCGAGATAGGAAGTGGAGCACTGTGCTACACAACTTGCTTCGAGGTAATGGTGGTGGAGGGGGCTGATGTAGGTAGGGGGGTAGGGGATGATGTAGGTAGGGTGGTGGGGGATGATGCAGGTAGGGGGACAGGGGTTGATGTAGGTAGGGAACATGGGATGATGTAGGTAGGGGGATGGGGGATGATGTAGATAAATGGGTGGGATTATATGTATGGGAAATAGATGGATCCCATGTGGATGGGACAGATGGAGCCAAATATTGGACAAGAGGGGGAAACACTTGAATGGATGGGTGTGTGTAGTGATATTGCCCCATTGGCTGTATAATGGGTGGGAGTGGCCTACGGGGGGATACGAGGATGTCGAACACAGGTGAATTGTGGAAAAATAGAACTATGTGGAATATATGCAGGAATGTGTGCGCATGGTGATCGTATGGCCGGATATGGAACCTACATAAACATACAAAATACATTTCATTAGAAGAAAAAACATGTAAATTAACCATACAAACACAATGAATTTTACATCAAATATATAATTAATTTCACACAAGTTACCTACATGACAGGTGATATGCTTAGCATAGGTGGAGACCTGTGCTCAATCTCCTTTACATGCACCTGTGGAAACACACAAACATTAATATTGATTTCTCATATAAAATGTGACAATTGCAACTAACTCAATTTTTAAATCCTACAACCATACACTCTTTTAGATACCTATATGTGAGGTGCTACAATACTTTCCCCTGCCGCCATCGCGGAATCAAGGTTGGGAGTAGTAATGTCCTCCCACCTTAATTCAGTCGTTTCATCTCGAAACAATTACGCATGCCAAAAAAATCAATTACACATTAAATAAACTAATAAATGTTGATCTAACAATTGTAAAATGTACATTTAAAAATGTAATCAACCATTTACAAATCATGTACTAACCTCAAACATAAAGGCAACTCATGCAGGATCCTTCGTAGGGCCATGTCAAGTATGGTCGCAGTGAGTGCGATGATGGGGTAATCCTCGGGTGTCAAAAGGATCCTTTCGCCCACTAGTTGTCATGGATGGTCCATGACCAATGTGGCCTGAAGGACCTACACCTGATGGTTCTCCATGCTGCTCTGATGTGTCATTCCTAGATGATGCCAAAAATGTATTGTGCTGTAATACAGTATGAGTAAGCTATGATATGGCAGTGGCAGTCTCATCTAGGGAATCCAGTAACTAAGGTGTCTGTGGAGTGGGGTTAGGCGTACCCCTAGGTGCAGGTGGCCCTCTCATTGGGATACGCTTGGCGGTAGGTGGATCTTGGGAAGATCCAATACCAACCCCCTGAAACTCACTAATGTCAAACTAGTTGACATGTAGACCCAACACAAACTCCGCATATAGTTTCCGAAGAAAATAAAGTGGAAACTCCCTATTGTTGTAAGGAGGTTTCTAGAAAACCACAAACCATCAACTCATCCAGTTTTGTCTCCATGGCTCATACATACACCAATCCATGCAAAGGCGCCTTTTGCGTGGATAAGGGGGTAGGTTGGTCCTGGGGTCAATGAAATAACTAACTAGAGTTTGTTTTGAGATGTTAAAGTCTTTGATTTGGTCTCTAATAGGACTGGTGGAATAATATGCTCTCATCCTAGCCCTATACTCCGTTATGCTCGCCAATTGACCATGAGAATTGTCATTTGAGGCAATGATGTTGTTGAGGGATGTGGCTAAGGAGAGTCTCGATGGTTTCCTAGTGTTTTTATGCTCTTGAACCAAGCTTCTTAACTGGTGTAAATTTTGGTTAATTTGGGCTTCCCTGCTTGGGTTCTCCTCGGGGTGAATGTTTACTTTGTGGTTTTGTGTAGATGGATTGTTTGTTTCGGCGTTTGGCTCTTGGTTTTCTGCCATTGTGATGGAGAAGAGATTAACTGCAATTAAAAAAAATGAATTTGTCACAATATTGTTTGTTTTTTTGGATTTTTTATAATGTAATTTTTTTTTAAATCATTGAAAATACAAACAAAAATTGTAAATATTACTTGGATGATTATTAGCGGATGTTGGTGGTGAAATTGATGCGTGTGCATGGTCATGGAGTGTTTTTGGACAGTCATGCACCAGCGGACTTGGGTAGGATGGGTTAGAAACGGACCTCATCCCAATTTTTAATATACAGAACAACATGTGCACGCTTTTATTGCAAATGAACTAAAAGTGCATGTGCGTGCTTTTAAGACCTACGTGGAGGCCTAACTAGCGGTTCAGGGCTTTACCAAACGATGGCACGCACGCAGTCTTAAGGGCGCACACTATGTTTTTTATGTGCTTGGGCGCTCCTATTGCAATGGATTTGGGTATCATCTTCATGCATGCACCCTGCACATTTTTCTAAATATAAATTTTAGTCCAATTTTATGATTTTCTTCTTTTAGATTTTATGCCATACACAATTATGTTTATGGCTTTTCACCTATAATATTAATGGTTATGATTTAAATTTTAATGAAAAAAACTCTCATATAAACATTTAATTCAAAAAATAATATCAAATATTTGTGATTAATGATTAATTAAATTTTATAATCCAAAACAACTTAAAAAAATTCTTTACTTTTAATCTCTTTATTTGGAACAACATGTTATAATTAAATTATAATTATCATGTAAAATTCATATCATTAATAAAAATTAATTTAAAAACATTTAGATATCAAGGTTTAATGATTTGTTACTAATGAAAATTGAGCATGTAATCCTTTTGCAATAGAGATTGCATTGGGAAGTAGTTTTATTAGGTGATTCCAAATCATTGGTATGCTCCTCACTTAAGTGATGTCTAGCAATATTTGTTCTTTAGAAACTTTAGGGCAAGAGTTTGGGTTTATTCAAATTTGATTGTTATTTTAGTATTTTTGAAAAAAAATGTAAATATCTTTATACTCTTTATTTTTATTTTTTGAAGATGTAAATATCTTATTTATACTTTGTCTTTGTATTATTCAACTATGATATAAATAATTTTATATGAATATAAAAATACTTTAAAAAAAACACTTAAATCAATAAAATATTAAAATTAATAACTATTTTATTTAAACAAAAATGAAAACATATATCTCATTCCTTCTCGACAATAAATTTACTCTTTAATACCCAACACCATATTTAACTCAAATCAATATCAAACATTAAATTTATTTCTATATTACATATATCTCACCCTTTCTCAATCATAAATTTACTCTTCAATACCCAACATCACATTTATATGCCCTTCAATACCAAACATCTTATCTATTTCTATCTTACATATATCTCCCACCCCTTCTCAACCATAAATTTACTCTTTAATACCCAATATTACATTTATGTGCTCTTTTAATATACCAAACATCTCACTTATTTCTATCTTACATATATCTCCAACCATAAATTTACTCTTAAACACCCAACATCAAGTTTATCTTTCCTTCAATACCAAACATTTCATTTATTTCTATTTTACATGTGGCTCCCACTCATTCTCAACCACCATAAATTTACTTTTCAATGCTCAATATCACATTTATGCATTCAATACCAAACATCTTATTTATTTCTATCTCATCAAAATCATAATATGAACACATATTTAAATCTACCTTAAAATAACAAACATCACATTTAGCTTCCATGCACCAGGAGCAGTGTATTTATTATTACTTAGATTAACCAGTAGATAAGATCTAACAGAACAAAAATAAATACAATGTTGTGAGATGCTTAATGAATGGCAGCCATTATTTTACACCTTACTCCTTAGTGTGGAAAGTATCATCTAACAAGGCAAGTAATATGCACCAGGAGCAGTGTATTTATTATTACTTAGATTGACCAGTAGATAAGATTCAATAGAACAAAAATAAATACACTGTATTTATTATTACTTAGATTGACCAGTAGATAATATTCAATAGAGCAAAAATAAATACACTGTTGTGAGATGCTTAATGAATGCCAGCCATCACCTTACTCCTTACCATAGAAAGTATCATCTAACAACAACAAAAATAAATCCACTGTTGTGAAATGCTGCTCAATGAAAGCCAACCATTATCTTACACCTTTTTTTTTCAGCTAAAAAAACATCATAGCAAATCAAATGGTACAAAAAGGACTCTGATGCATACACCGTCATCCATCCCAAGAAAAATCTTATACAGACTAAAAAAATCCAGCCATTATCTTACACCTTACCATGGAAAGTCCTGCATCTCTGACAATGTCTGTAAAGGGTCGTCTGAAAAGTCTAGTCCTGCATCATAATGCTCGCCAGCTAGCCGATAATGGGTTCCGGAGGCGGGAAGCGTTTCAACGTAGGTAGCTGGTGCTAACGGACAGGAACAGTGAACTGCGAACAGTTGCCGACCGAGGAACCCTGGTAATGAACAACTGAACAAATTAACTCCCACAGACTCCATTATTGGCACCTTTCCTTGATTGTTTTACATATTGACTCCCCACAAGAATTTGAGAGTTTGGAGTACTATAATGCTCCAGCTGCCCTTTCACCGACGGGACCGAGGATCCCTGGGAATTTGGAAGATAGCATAGAACGTGAATAGTATCTTCATGGAGCTATACATTCCAGGCCTCCATTTCATTTCTGTAAGGGCTCTAGAGTTTTATCCATCCCATCCCACGACTTTGTTTCCGTAATTGCTGTGTTATTTAACGTTTGAGTCGGGCAAGCAATTTGTCTCACATATAGTCCTCCAGTATGGAAGAAGGGCAGCTCTGTAGTTCTCTCATCCAAAATGGAAACGATAGGACGACGGAGGATTTCTCGCCAGGTTTGGTTACCAACCCCAGAAGCAGAAGCAGATCATTTTGGGAGGAGTCCAAAGCCACATGGAGCATTGCCGGAGCGGCTATCGTCAGTCGAATAGCAACCTGTGGAATCACTGTGATTACGCAGGCATTCGTTGGGCACATTGGTGATTTGGAACTCGCAGCGTTTTCTTTGGTGGTCGGTCTTATTGTTGGGTTCGATTCTGGCATTTTGGTGAGTATGCTTCCCTATCTTTTCATCGGCTTTTAATTTCATTATTTCTTATATCTGAGCCATTTGGAAAAGACAAGTGCATTTTACAGTATCACGATTTTAAATCATTGTGAAGTTGAGTAGTTGTTTATTTATTTATTTTTGTTAAAAAGTTGAAAATCTGAATATTTCAATTTCAAAAAAGAAGACTAAAACTTTGAATGAACACAAAAAAACAACTCATAAAAAGAAATTGAATATAAAGCTAAAAGTTAACCTCCTCTGTCACTTTTTCTAACTACTCACAACACGAAACCAAACTAATAAACCCCAAGAATAAAGAGTCCGTCCCCATTGAGATGTGCAGGGTTTCCACATTGATGCTGTATATGGTATTAAATGGGCTATTATTCAGCCAGGGTTTTCACATTTGATGGTGTATATGATATTAAATGGGTTATTCATCCTGGTTAGCTAGGGTTTCTACATTTGATGGTGTATATGCTATTAAATGTGGGTTATTATTCCTTGTTAGCTATTTGGATTTGTATAGTGTAGATACAATTTCATTGAATTGAATCACTGACCCATGTTCGTTCAAAATCATTATATTAGTATGAACACTCATCTATATATATATATATAAAAGCTGTGAAGAGCTGATCCCCACCTCACCTTCAGCATCACTAGGGTTGAAAATTGCACCCTGCTTGCCTTTAACTGCATTTCATGAGCATCATGTAAACTTATATTTTGTGCAATGAAATAGGTAGTGGGAGAGGTTTTTGTATTATGAAAGTTCTTGGTGAGTTAGAACGCTGTTAAATGTAACGTTTTGTAATTCTAATTTTGTTTGATCAGATAGGAATGGGGAATGCGCTTGGGACTCTTTGTGGCCAAGCCTTTGGTGCAAATAAACACCACATGCTCGGAATATATCTCCAACGCTCTTGGATTGTACTCCTGGGATTCGCGGTGCTTCTTCTTCCCCTTTATCTATTTACAACCCCTATTCTCAGGCTCCTTGGACAGCCTGAGGATGTCGCTCAACTATCAGGGAGAGTAGCAATGTGGTGCATTCCTCTTCACTTTTCATTTCCATTCTATTTTGCCATTCAGAGATATTTAATTTCACAAAGAAAGAACTCGATCGTAGCATGGTCAGCTGCAGTTGGAACAGTAGTCTCCGTTCTATTAAATTATCTGTTTGTCTTGAAGTGGAATATGGGCCTCAACGGCGCACTTGCATCACTAGACCTTGGGTGGTGGATACCTGCCATTATCCAATTCCTGTATGTTATCTGTGGAGGGTGTCCAGTCACATGGACTGGATTTTCAAGGGAAGCTTTTTATGAACTTTGGCCATTTACAAAACTATCTGCTGCATCTGGTGTCATGTTATGGTTAGTAATTTTGAGCTTTGAAGAACGCATTTATGTGAATAGCTTATCTAAAAAACCATTAGGAAATCAGTGTTTACCAACTGCAAAACCATTATCCATTATGCATTAGAATCTAGACTAACGTTTTCCATTGTTGTCAACAGCTTAGAGATTTGGTATTACAGGATTTTGGTTCTGATGACAGGACAACTAAAGAACACTGAAGTTATTGTTGATGCACTCACTATTTGGTAAGAAAGTTGGCTTTAGATTTCATATTTGTATACATAGAAAACCATTAACATAAATTGTGATGGAGGAGTAATCAAATCAGTGCACAGGTATGAAATCCACCTCGTGAATCGAGTCAGTGCTTAGTATGAAATGGGCATGTAGATTATTGTTGTTGGAGGTAGCAATCCACACCATGAATTCAATCAATGTCCAGTATGAAATAATATAATTAAGTGTTGATAGAGGAAGCAATTCACACCATGAATCAGTCATAGTTACCATACTGGGGAAATGGGGAAAAGGGGAATTGGACCTCCGGTCAAGAAATTCAAGTACAAATCCAGTTAAGCTGAATTTCATTCCGATTCGACTCGTTCATCTATCATTCATTGAAATCCTTATCCGAATCTAAAACCAAATTAGCAGAAAGTTGTACACTATAGAATCGCGTCTTCATGCCTTCCCAAGCTCTAATAATTCTTCAGAGATAAGATAGCGAAGGAAGGTAGAGTACTTTGAAGCTAGCGGCCGAAGCGGTGAAATTGGAATCAACCAGGTCAATTACGGAAAGGGGTAATATTGGAAACTAATGCTTTTGAATAGCAATCCACACCATGAAGCCAATCAGTGCTTATTATGCAATGGGCAAAACATTATTGTTGTTGGATTTAGCAATCCACTCCATGAATCCAATCTGTCATGCCTAGTACTAAATGAACATGTAAATTAGTGTTGAGTTGTGAAAGCAATCAATGTCCAGTAGTAAATTAGTGGTCCAGTTGGCCTGCTGGCATGTAGCATATATATTCCGTTTTTGGCATAGAATCAGAGCTGGCATTTGTAAGCCATGTTTGGCTTGAAAGGGGCCAGAGATTCATTCATATTCTGTCTAGCTTTTACACAAATAATCATTTTCCATGTTTTGATAAAAACATGAAATTATCACGATTTTATGTGCAAAGCCACACATGGGTTGAGAGGGGCCACAGAGTTCTATTTATAGCCTGTTCAGTTTTTTACACAAATAATCACTTTTCATGTTTGGATGAAAACTTGAAACAATCACAATTTGCCGCATTAATGTAATTATAGTGCTTAAATTAGCTATTACAGAATAAGAGCTTGTATTCAAGTTAAAATATTTGGTATCTGAATGCCTTACAGCTTGAACCTGAATGACTGGGAGTTGTCTATACCGCTTGGCTTTCTTGTTGCAACAAGGTAAATTTTTATAAATTGGAAACTGTAGCTATCTAGTCAACAGTAATACAATATAAAACCTAACATCTCTTGAATAAAGACTCTTAGATTGCCGTGAACTATTGCTTGCAGTGTGAGGGTCGCCAACCAACTTGGAGCCCAGAATCCCGGCGGAGCCAAATTTTCTATTATTGTGTCAACGGTCCATTCCTCTATTGTAGGAATTATGATCTGGGTGCTTCTTTTGGTTTTCCGCAGCCAACTGGGTTATTTGTTTACAAATAGCAGTGTGGTGCAAGAGGCTGTTGCCAAATTGGCCATCTTGTTAGCAGTCACAATCATCCTCAACAGTGTACAACCTGTTCTCGTTGGTAAACTCTAGATCATAAGCTCTTCTTCAAATTTCCAATTGTTTAATTTGCACATGAATTCTTTTAGTAGGGATATGTTTTGAGATTTATAATCTTAGGTTTTTTTTGGGTGAATTTGAAGTTATCATCTTAGGTTTTATGTCTTGAGATTACTTCTTTATAATTAATTTCTGAACTTGTATTTTTATTCCTATCCAGGTGTGGCGATTGGATTAGGAAAACAATCTTTTGTTGCTTATGTAAACATCATATGCTACTATTTAATTGGCCTTCCATTTGGCCTGATATTAGGTTTTGTCTTTGATTTAAGCATAATGGTGAGTACAATTTATTATGTGAATCACTGTTTTATCAATTTTAGTGATCCTTCTCTAAAGTTATCCTTGTGGTTTTCTTCTGGCATCGACGTGAATGTGTAGTATTATTATTGTTTAATATGCTTAGAATCCTGGTTGCAGGGGATTTGGATAGGAATGATTTGTGGAACTGCAATTCAAACCATTGCCCTCATATTTATTACATGGAAAACAAATTGGAATAAAGAGGTAAGCTTTTCCTGCTATTATGGGTTAATCATAAATCATTTTGATACTTCTTAGTAAACTCTGGATAAAGAGATGAAGCCATAAGAATAAATGTATCTTCTTCATTGTTACACAATCTGTTTAAAGCAAGGAGTTTAAATAATAAGTATTGAGTACTAATTATAATCTTATCTCTTTATTTTCAATTGATAAATTGACAACAATGTTATCTTAGGAATGAATCAAATATCAAGTTTCCTTTAACAATTGTATACTGGCTCGGATTTTTAAATTCAATTCTTGAAACAGATCATACTGACATGAAGGGTTGAAATTTGATTCTATTTACTATTTGATAATCTTATCTATCTATTTTCCTGAATTTTTAGGTGATACATATCAGGCATCAAGTGACAACAATGTCATCGAGTGTATCTGTTCCGGATGAATGAATCAATACCAAATTGTCCTTTAACAATTTTATATTTTATATCAGCTGGGATTTTGATCAGACGTTGATCATAGTGGATATAAATTCAATTCTTGAAACACCTTTCTTTTGATCATCATGACATGCAAGCTTGAAAGTTGATTATGTCAAAATTATCGTATTAAATGTTAATAAGTTTTTATTATTATTAAATTTTTTAATTATTTTGTTTTATTTATATTTATATTTTTTCTATTATTTATTTAAATATTTTATTATTATTATTATTTTTTATTATTTCAAAAATATAGTTGTTTTAAACACATTAAAAATAATTAACAACTTATTTCCTTGTTTTTAATTTTTTGTTAACTTAAAGTTAGAAGTTTTAATTTTTAGAACTTTATAATTTTAAATCTTTTCAATGTGCAACTTTATTAAAATTTATAAAGTTAGAAGTTTTAATTTTTAGAACTTTATAATTTAAAATCTTTTCAATGTGCAAACTTTATTAAAATTTATAAAGTCAAGCTCAACTTTGTTGGATTCATTTTTCTTAACAAAGTTGAAATATTTACTTGTGCTCTACATTAATCTCTAAATGGAAGCAGGTTACATTAAAAATTTTGATTAAAAAACCTTCACAATTCTACCAAATTGAAATATGAAATTTGAAATTACAATTATAATGTATCAATTATAAATAAATAGGGCTGGTGCAAGCTAATGCTGGCCACTCATGATGCGCTAGTCCCAATGGACTTCTGGAAAAACATAAATCAACTTCAAAAAGCAATATTAGAGCTACCT